>JAZFAU010000177.1:670000-764933 GCA_037178615.1 Dione vanillae
CTTCGATTATCCGGATGCCTTACAACAATAATTAGTCCGGATAGTCGAGTTCCTACTGTACACTTAAATTCATAAAACTTTGACCTGCTGCAACATATCGACAGACGTGACAGCAACATATGTACGACACGCTCTTAAAAAATTTTTACTGTTTGGGTTAAAAATGTTTATTCCTTTTTTATCTCATGTGAATACGAGCATGTGGTGTAGTTTATTAAGATTTTTGTAAAAAAATATTTTATTCGGGTCATCTTAAAACTAAAAAGCTTTGTTTATAAATAATCCACTGACTAACATCTTAGAAGCTTACGTAACGTCAAATACAAGTTTGTTTAGTCGATTAGTTGCAATTAATATATATATAAAGAAATCAAAACTGTCATATACATATATACTATATATTATATATACAAATTACATATTATATATAAATATGGTAAACATAGCTAGTGACATATCACTCCACATTTAAAAAACTCTACATGTGAAAGAACTACAGCTAAATTTACTTAAACAAAAATAATTAAAGTACTTAGATATGAATGAGAATCAAACCAACTACCATCGTGTACGTCCAATTGTAACAGCTTCTATACTGTGATTTATGAATTAAGTTGAAGTAATTAAAGTTATTTCTTTCTAAATTGCCGATACGTGAAATCTTGTTGTATTGAGGAATCTACTCTATTTCTACCAACTCAAGGATCGTAAATAGTGAATTTCAGGTTTTTCAGCCTAATATTTTACGTCAGTTAGTCAGTCGTCAGTCAGTTACGTCAGTTAGTCAGTCGTCAGTCAGTTACGTCAGTCAATAGTTTAAATATAGTACAAATGCAGTATGTCTTCTACCAAATTTAAAACATTACTAATTTAATAGCGGGTCGAAACTAGTTTAGAATCAAAACCACAAACTGTTACATTTGCAGCTATGAAATGTCTGAAAAAAAAAATTCAAAATAAATTATTAAGCAGTTCTGTAATAATGTCTTTATAATCAATTTTCATAATAATGATTGATTACAGTTACATAAGTAGGCCAGAAAATATCAAGTGAACTTTAAACGGGATAATTTTATTATTAGTTACGGTCTTTTGCTCGTTGCACTAAATTACATAGGCATTAAAGATACAGGCACAGTGCCTGCCTATAAACGCGACAGTAGAGAGTTCAATATACACTTTTGGGACTGAAGTAGGTTTTTTATTTTCATGACAAAGTTACCAAAGAAGAATTTGGATCTTAACTTCTTGATCTTACTAGATTACTTTTATTTACACGGCGGGAGCGGAACCATGTAGTATTTTTTGTCATTATATATTATTTATGGAAGCGTTTTAATTGCGTACAGTTAGAGAGGCGAGCTTTTTGCTTAGAATGTTACTTTTGGCAATATTTAAAAGATCTCGAAAAGGCGGTTTGGTGACAAAAAAAGCTGATATTTGAACTTTGAATTGATAATTGATTAAACAAATTGAGAACGAAAAATTCCGTCTTTCGACAAAAAATCTGTCTCTTAATAAAAAAACGATTTCTTACTTTACCCTTACCCTTACTTTACCTTTTCCCAATAGAATTTATTTATTTTTGTTACTTATTTCAGCAAATAAAATTGTAAAGTTACATTCAACATTTCCTCCACGCCACGCCATCGTCATTCAGTCGGTCAGTCATAAGTAAATCACAAAACACACAACACAGTTAATTTATATGAGCTCTATACAGTAATAGCTGGTGCGGCGTAAGCCAGGAAATGCCATATTAGACATACAATCGTATTTTATAGACTGCAGGCGCCGCTTGCGACTGATTTCTCATAGGGTTCCCAAAAACGAGTAAAAATATGTATTTTTTTAATTTAATAATAATAAATATATACAAATTACAAACAATATATATATATATATATATATATATATATATATATATATATATATATATATATATATATATATATATATATATATATATATATATATATATATATATATATATATATATATATATATATATTAGTTAAACTAACTAACTTAATGTTTTATTTGCCATATGAATGTTATGTTTACAGCACTATTAATATTTCTTCAGACCGCAACCACCACACTTATATTGATTTCACACTTGAAGGATTAGAATTTTATGGAAAATTAACGAATATATATATACAATGTTTATAAAGTAATTTTATAAGTCCATTTGCGGTTAAAAAAGGAAGACAATCGTCATTACTTCTACTTCGTTTATTTTTATACATAAGCTTGCTTTAATGATTTCTTTGATAATATAGGTTATAATGTAGCATATAATATAGCCTATAATATTTTTAAATAAATCAATTTAAACTGATTATTCACATGTACTCGTATTATCATTTTTTGTGAAACCCGACGTTTTGAACACACTTTGCGGTAGTCCGTGATCACGGGTAGGGAGCATGTGATCTACTTCAATAACTGCGACATCTATAGAACACAAAAGAAAATATATTCGAATCAGTAGTTCTGGAGATTTGTGTGCGCAAACTTCGACTAAACCAACTATTCAGCTATATAAGTACCTAATTTATACTACTGTAAAATTGTAACAGTTTTACAATTTTAATTGACACATATGCGTGTTTATTTTAATCTTTTTCTTGTTATATTGTAATTGAAAAATAACATTTATAAATAAAATTGTTTTTTTTATATCAGTACAATGTATTGCGCTAAATTTTTATTAATTTAAATAATAATTAATTGTTAATTTAAATAATATTATTAAAATAATAATAATAATATATTTAATATTATGAATATTATTTTTTTTTAAATATTTCATATATAATTTGGTAATGAAATGTCAGCCAGCCCTGACGCAGGGTCACGACACTGTTAGTACAAGGTCAATTTCTTTCTCTATTTGTTTAAGGGCCATCTAAAAATAGTTGCAGTGTATATAAGATTGTGTTAAATGTTCATTTTAAATGACATCTTTATATTGTCCGGTATTTTATGAATAACTTAGAGAGAAATTTTTATTCTTACCAAAGAAAAATTTTTTGAACTTCTTGACGAAAGACGTTGCGGTCAAAATTAGAGAAATAAAATATTCCAATGTATCAGAAATAACAATAAATTACTTTCAAATCTTCTATAGAAATGGGAAAAATATATCTAGATTCAAGATTTCATCTGCCTGCAAAGGAGATGGTTTGTGAGTTCGATTCCCACTCGGGGAAGATGAATTTTTAATTTTTTCTGGCAATTGGTCAAGTCGCAGCGTTGAGTTTCGCCACTCAACATGCAGTGCCTGAAAAAAACAGAGAACTGAGTGTCTTAACACTATATTCCTAAGGTTTCTGCGGTTTTTTCATGCTTTGTGCGGGATAAAGCATGGAGCTAAAAAAAAAGAGTTTTGTCTTTCCCAACATCTCATTTCATTAAACAAGCGATAATTATTCATCAAATGACTTAGAGAAAAGATTTTATTTTTCTGTCGCAATATTACGTTAAGGTACAGTCGATAATTTGGTGCTTACGAAGGGCGCCATTACATAATTGTACGTGTTGTATGCAAATGATTAGATATGGCTAAGTTTATTTTTGTTATTGATACTAAATTAGCATGTTTTAGAGGTTTAGTTTTTTAACTTTATTTCGTATTTAGGGAAATTAAGTTATTCTATTTTTTAACAGATTGATTCTAAGAAATTATTTAATATAGTAATTGATACCATATAAGATAGTATTTAGTTTCTTTTTTTAGCTTCACGCTTTATCCCTAAGGAACCTAGTGTTAAGACACTCGTTTTCGTCATTTCTCAGACATTGCGTGTTGAGATGCCGAATTCAATGATAAAATCTACCTTCTCTATGTGTAAATCGATCCCACAAACTGTCATATTAACAGACACACGCTGCGCCACGATAGTTTTCAATTGTTTTAAGAAAGTGGAAATCTAAACTTAATGTCGACTTTCATGTACGACGTTGGTAGGACGTGTAACTCGGGCTTAATCTTTTTAAATTTGTTTATTTAATTATTTTCTACCTTAACTTAGTAGTGCTCTAGACCAGCAATTACTTAAACTGAAAATTAAGTTTAGAATGCGTTATCGGTCCAGACTCCTAAGAAACTTGACAAAATAATTGAATAATAATAAGAATTTGTTTTACAGTGTTATAAAACAAAACCTTTCTATCCTGTTACCTTACATAGTACTAAGTAAATAATAAATGCTTGGCAAATTTATTTTATATGGAAACATTTTAAACTAAATAAACAAAGAATACAGTAGTTTCCCACATTTACATTTCCTATATAATTTTTCTCATAAATCGCAAGCAATCATCGCTAGCATATATCAAGTGTTTACGAGGTGAGGATGTCTAAACTGTTATAAACATCTTTGCTGTACATAACGAGTATTTGATGGGTTTTAAAACTTTCTAAATTATTACACTCAGATATAGACAGATTGTTATCTTTTTTAAAGAAAAAAAAAGGTAAATTTAAAGTTTTTTCCGGTATTTGCTTTCATTTTTTTTATAGCTTCACGCTTTATCCCGCATATTGCAAGGTAAGCGGAGGGAACTGCTGGGTCCATGTGAACCTAGTGTAAAGACACTCCGTTGCTTAGTCCCTGCTTTCTCGTCCCCGCTCTCTGCCTTTTTTCGAGGCATTGCGTGTTGAGTAGCAGAACTCAGCGCCGGGCTTTGCCTAGTTTCCAGAGCGAAGAAAATGAAATTAAAAAAATCCATCTTCTACGAGTGGGAATCGAACCCTCAAACGACGATGACGGTCCTCAACGGACGGTTCTCGGCGGTTCCTTTCATTTAACATTATTTTTTCATATAATGTGTCAGGTGGCGCAATTTAACGCTATACCTTTTGCAATTTTGAAAAATTATTTGTAAATCATGACTGTAATAATATTTTTTTATAAATTAACCTTACTCTACTGTCTTTTGTTACGTTTCAACGTCGACAATATGTATGCGATAAAAATTAAAAACATTCAACAACATTTGTTGTATATAAAACTTCTATAGGTTTGTTCTATATAAAATATATCTTCACATTTCAAATAACTGGAGGATATGAGTAGTAGTAAAAAAGTCTTAGTGTTAAAACACAACGCTCTCCGCTTTCCGGCTTTAGAGCTATTGCGTATTAAGTGTCGAGATCTTAACATCGTGTCTTATCTTGTTATCAGATGTTAATTTGAAAATTAATTTGTTTTCTCCAAGTGGAAATCGAACCTAAAACCACTGGAAACTCCCAAAAGTAAATAAAATAATTATATTTTTTTTGAAGTGGCAGTTAACCAAGTAATCAAGGGCCAAAGTACGCATACGTAAAGAAAGTTAAGTCACATGACTAATTAACATTCATGAACGTGCTGTGACTATATAAAATGTACAAGTTGCTAACTATACTTAGTCTTGCCATAAATATTGTTATAAAGAAAAGCACGATTTTTTTTTATACGTAACATTTATTCCTTTCATAGTGAGTTAGTTTAATACATCAATATATAACTATTAAAAATATACAATGTTTATTCGAAGTGGTCCCCATTGGCTGCAATACAGTCTTTTAAACGTTGAGGCCAGTTATCAATAGCAGCACGAACTCTTTCTAGAGGAAAATTCTTCACTGCCAACCGAATGGATCGTTTTAGGGACTCCAAATTATCATGGCGTTTAGAGCAAGCCTTACTCTCTAAAACTGACCATAAATCATAATCCAATGGATTTAGGTCAGGACTTGACGACGGCCAGTTTTCAGTGCTGATAAAGTCCGGAACGTTAGTTTTCAACCAAGATTGGGTGGATCGAGCTCTATGACCCGGTGCCGAGTCTTGTTGAAAGCACCATTCTTTGTTATTGAACATCGTGTTAGTTAAAGACTTAACTACCGTCTCAAGAATGGTATTTTGATAAACTTGTGCCGACGTTTTAATACCTTTTTCACAAAAATATGGCTCAGTCACCCCTTCATAGCTAACACCCCACCAAACCATCACTGAAGTGGGATAATGCCCACGTTGTACTCTGTTTACTAATTGCGAAGCTTCTTTAGAGCTTCCAGCATAAATACGGTCATTTTGTTTATTAAAATACTGCTCAATTGTAAAAATTTTCTCATCCGTAAACAAAATTTTTTTGTGACCTCCCTTTGCGTACCGCTTAAGTAGTTGTTTGGATTTTACCACCCTATTCTTCTTTAAATTATCAGTTAAGAAGTGACCAGTACGTCTCTTATAGGCTGCAAGTCCTAAGTCATCTTTTAATATACGCGACATGGTTCTAGGAGCTATCTTCATCTCCCGAGATAAAATCTTTTGCTTACGGACAGGATTTCTTCGAATTCTTTCCCTAACTGCTTTAATCACCTTTTTCACACGAACGGTACGTGGACGGCCAGATCTTTTTCTGTCACAAACAGAGGAGGTATCATTGTACCTATCAATAGCCCGGTAAACAAACATTTGACTAATACCAAGCGGGTGGAGGGGTTTAAAAATTGCACTTTTCTCCATACCTACTTTATGTAAGGCAATCACAGCGATTCGGTTCTCTTTATCACCCCACTCCATTTTAATATAACAAAATATTTAACAATATAATGGCGCGAAAATAAGAAAACACATCAAGCAATCATATAAAAATGACAGATTCCAAATTCAAACGTAATATTTTCTTTTTTTGAATAGTAACAGTATTTATGGCCAGACTAAGTATATATATATTGTGGAAAAATTATTAATTGTGATGAATATTTTCTTTAATTTCCGCTGTTAATAATATTGTAATAATATATAACATTTGAATTTGCTTCAGTAAAAGTCAGTCCAAGTCAGATTTCCTTAAAAAAAGTTAAAGTTATAAACAATGTACGCAGATTCATTTCCCGTTGTATATTTTTTTTTCCAAAAATTGTCAACCTTTATACACTACACTCATAAAATACTTTTAAAAATTAAAATATTTTTCAACATATAATGAATGTTACATTGGCTTTATCTTAAATAAGTAAATGTTAAAATCACAGCTCCTGTAATCGCAATATACTTAACACTATTTCAAATAGGATTTTTAATTTTATATTTTTTTATCAAATTTGTAATTAAATTACCAACGCTAACTGATAAGCGTATTTTAGCTTAATATTTACATGCCACACTTAAAGATTACTTCTACTTGATTACATTTTTGACAAATTCGTCGTGAAAAGGCACCGTCGTGGCGCAGAGGTGTAGGTTTGTGAGTTCGAATCCCACTCGGGGAAGATGGATTTTTATTTTCTTCACTCTAGCAAACAGGCAAAACGCGGCGTTGAGTTCCGCCACTCAACACGCGATATATCAAACAGGCGGAAAGCAGGAAGTGTCTTAACATTATTTCTGCAGTTGTAAATGTAGAAGTTCGGTTATATGTGTTGTATATTTATAAAGATTATCTAAAGCCGATTTAAAAATCACAGTGTCCTATTCCTTGGACTATATAGAGCTTCGTTCAGTAATAAGCTTAAAAACATTCGTCGACTTTGACTTATATTATTATTGAGAATCCTTGTAATTCATTATATATAGTTGTATAAATAAAAACTACCTAAAGTCTCTTTGAAATAACAATATACTAAGTCACTATGAAATGTTAATAGCTTTAATGATTTACACTGCAGAGACCTTGGTCACTAGATGAATAATCTAGAAGATTGATTAGAATGCAGTGTTAAATGTCAAAATATATAAAATTAAGATAAAAATTTTAATTTATACATTAAAACCTCTTTAACCATATTATTCCATATATTTTTTTTTTAATTTACGGAACAATATGGTTAAAGAGATCTTTATCTTGCCTATGCTGCATTTATACAAATTAAAATGTAATTAGTAATAAACTCTCCGCTCTCAATTTTCCATTCAAATTTAACACGCTTTGTATTACATTACAAAATTCAACAAAGATTCATATACCAGTCAGTCTAACAATGACCTATATATGTGTAATACTTCTTTCGCCGCCAAAAGGCTAATCTCATTTGAATTTTCTCATAACGCACGCAATTGTCCCCAAAACCTTGATGAGAAAACATTGGAAAAACATTGAATTTGAATAAACTATACATGATTTACGTATTTTGATTAAAATTCTTTGACATTCACTTAAGAAGAAGCCGTGCGTCTTTTTTTTAGCTTCACGCTTCATCCCGCAAATAACAGGATAGGCCGGGGAAACCGTAGTGACCTAGTGTTAAACTATTCCGTACCTGTATTCCGCCATTTCAAGGCATTGCGTGTTTAGTGAACTCAACACCGTGATTTACCTACTTGAGAGAAGAAAATTGTAATGAAATAATCCATCTTCTCCAAGTGGAAATCGAACCCACAAATCGTCGCGCTTATAAACAGACGCTACGCTTCTACGCCGTCTTTTATCCGTATCTAAAATTATTTTATATGGCAAAACTTAAAAGATAAAGACTAAAAACATATACATATATAAAACTAAAAATATGCCAGTATATTATTATTATATTTCTTTGACTCTATAACTAATGTATTAGATACTTCAACTAAGTCACTATTCTATTGAGTTTACTAATTTTACTAACTTAATTATGTAGGGTTCAGATAGCTTAGTAGGGGAAGTAGATAAATGAGGGGGAATAGATTATTGTCATTTCCTTAATTTGTTGCTTCAATGTTGAGTTCATTGCTTTTACTTCTCTTTTATCTTATAATGTACACACTAAGCTCTCTCTCGTCGTGTTTTTTGTGGAGTACAGCGTGATGTTAAAAATAAGATGTAACACGTTAGTACTGTTTGTCATATTTGTATATATATATAAATATATATATATATATATATATATATATATATATATATATATATATATATATATATATATATATATATATATATATATATATATATATATATATATATATATATATATATATATATATATATATATATATATATATATATAAACATACAATATTAAATCATTTACGTATTACATCCGGTGAAATAGTTTTATAAAATACAACCTCTTAAACAAATGTTGATACTAATGTAACTTTCGATAAAGCAACATTTAATTGTAAAGACGACACTTGTCCTTGGCACTTAGAATCGTAGGAACCTAAACATTCCATTCCCAGGTTTCTGCATTTTTGAAGTATTGCGTGTTAAGTGGCGGAACTCAACGCCGCGCTTTGCCTAGTTGCCAGAGTGAAGAAAATGAAAATAAAAAAATTCTATCTTCCCCAAATGAGAATCGAACCCACAAACCATCGTGTTTACATGCAAAATCATGTGTCATCAATTGTGTTATCTAAATTATATATTATGGTGTATAAAGGGTATTTAAATAAAAACATTTTTATCATTTTATCTTTTAGCAGATTAGTCAGAGGGAACCCAGTGTTAAAATTTTCATTTCTCCGCTTTCTCTCTTTCGAGACAGAGCCTATTGAGTGGTGGAACTCAATGCCGACTTTTTAACGACTTTGAATATTTAGTTATTTTATAATATACAATAATTGATATAGGTCAGATTTATTTTTAGAGTTGATTTTTAGTTAGAACAACTATAATCAGTTCGGCATTGTAATGTTATGAATATATATGACAAAGTTAAATTTTCTATTCTAACCCAAATTAATAATACAACCTTGCTAAATGAAAAATTTAGACCTATAGGCTTACGTCAACTTGATTCAAACAATAAATACCACTTACCAAAAACTAATAATAAGTATGGAAAGAGAACTGATAACTGTTTAATACCTGAATATATAAACGAACTGCCCAAAGAACTGCAAGAAATGTATAAAAGCACCACGAAAATCAAATCACGTTTTAAAAAATATTTTTTATGAACAAACTGAATTAACAAAATAACTCTCTGTATCCAGATAAACCCTCGAGGTTTTCTTGGTACTTAAATTTTTAAAGTAAAATGTATTTGTTACGTATTGGCCAATAAATTAAAAATAAAAAAAAAATTTGAACATAGTTAGATAACTTAGGAGCTCTGTCAAGTTCAATACTTTTAATATAAAACTAAATTATATAGTATATTGTAAGTATAAGTTAATAAATCTCGGTAAAACTCAAGTAAAAGTCGGTAAAACTCAAGAAAAATCGATTAAAACTGGGTAAAACTCAAGAAAACGAATTATATTAAGACGTTTTATATGGTAAAATGAATATATTCAATTTTTATATGGTAAATTAATTACTTTTTTTAATGGTAAATGCTTATATCTTAGACCATCCCTTATATGGATCGTTCACCTCGTGACCCTAACGTTATTTATGTACGATAGCGCTTTGAAGTCCATCTCCATGTAATCATTGTTATTGTAATTGCATATTATGATCTAATATGTTGCATTAAGCTTAAACATGTTCAAGATATTTAGGTTATTTATAGAGCTTTTCGTAGAAAATATATGTATATGTAATACGTAACATATTGTTGTTGTTAAGGCAGGATCGGGTATGTAAAACTTACTTAGTGCTTTAGGTAGAACATATATCATTTCTAGTTATATAACGGAACGCTGTTTATTAATATTTTACTATAGATATATAGATTTAAAATAAAAAATTATAAGTAAACTTTAAGATTACGTAAGTAATTGAGAAAATTAGGTGTTATAGGTTCACGCTTTACCCTGAAGCTATATAAAATAATTATAACTAGCTTAACAGATTCAATAATTATATACACAGTTTAATAGATTCAATAACTAGATAATACAAAATAATACAAACAGCACCACTTGAGTCATATCCACGTCAGTCACATTTGTAATGACGAACCCTCTGTTGACGGATAGCTGTTTATTAACATCAATATTTATATGTTTGTAATCGATTATTAATTGTTATATGCACTATAATGTTAATAAATAAGTAATACAGAATAAATGGTGTTCCCAAATATATATATATATATATATATATATATATATATATATATATATATATATATATATATATATATATATATATATATATATATATATATATATATATATATATATATATATATATATATATATATATATATATATATATATATATATATATATATATATATATATATATATATATATATATATATATATCAACAGTTGATATATATATATCAGACAGAAACTGCAAACAAAATAAAATAAACTTCTTTATTTGTCGACCAAAGTGAATGTGTACATTACACCATAAAACACCATAATATTTACACCCATATAATTATTTATAAGGTAAAATTGCTCTAACGCTAAGATTTACTTTCGTTATTAAGAGAAAGGCATTACATAAGACTCTGTCACCATTTGCGATAAGGTCGCTATAATCAATCAGAATTCAATGGGATTTTTCCATAGTACTGTAGGTTGTGTAACATTTTTTATGGTATTATGTACGTGGCTACTAAGTTTTGTGTAAAAGCAGAAAGTGTGTCATTTAAATGTTATTTGTCGTTTGTAAAGTTTTGTAGGTACACAATGTTTATTATTAACACTGGTTTAGATTGTCTGATAAGTTCCAGTTAGCTTGTCGGGTTATCTGATGGATAGTACATTTTTTGTTAGAACCAATGAAAAATTTTAATAAAAAAAGGCAGGCAGAAATTTTGTCAAAGTTTAGTTTAGTTTAGAATATAATAAATACAAATATTTGAGTAAAAATTATTAGAGAAATATCCATACACTCCTTCATTTACTGTATTTATGAACTCAAAATTTGTGTCGGCATCGACGAGTCCTTTGTACAAATTATTGTTTTAAATAATTATTAAAATAACTTATAGTTAAATTAACTATTTTGTCCTCAATATTTCTTTATAGATATCCTTCATTCACTGTTAATCATAACCCAGTACCTACCTTTTCACCTAAATCACTAAAAAAAGAATTAAGTTAACGTAAACACTATACTCGTGATCCCTTTATTAAAATATGTAGAACAGCCTATTATAATCCAGTTATATTTTAGATTAGGTCAAATAGGTATTATTTAACATAATACATATAATTTAATATGTATTCTTTCCATATTCTTATAAGGACAAGGTCTAATTTATAAGACAATAGCTTTGGATTCGAATTCTACTCAATGCAATCATATATTTTGCTCTGGTAATACTTATAGTTTTAATTTTGAGCGGAAAGTGAAGAATGGAGAGTTTTGACTCTCAATTCTAAATTCATTCTTTCTTGCCGTGTAGGATGAAGCCTGAACTTGCCGTATTAAGTAATAAAATTTTGACTCTCAATTCTAAATTCATTCTTTTTTGCCGTGTAGGATAAAGCCTGAACTTGCCGTATTAAGTAATAAGCATTCATAAAGTGTTTGTTAACGGCGAAATAACCGTATGACCTAGTGTTAGCACCTAGTATTTAAAGAATGGTGATAATATCTTTTAAATATCATGCGTTTAATAGGAAATGGGGACAAGACATATGTGGTTGGAATTAGCGTTTTTGCAATACCTTGTACTAAGTAGTATAAGTAAATCTTCGGTAAATATTTTGGGTTCGATTCCTTTTTCGATTTTGATATACATATTTATTGGTTCTATGTAAATAAATAAAAATTGAAAAACTTAAGCTTGGAAGCTTTTTTTCTATAGCTTTTAATACTAGGCTTGCTTTTTCGTTTTTATGTTTTTTTCTATAATTTTGTTAATAGACTGCTGTATAAACCAATCAAATCATATTTATACTAGAGCTAATACTAGAGCAATCGTTGAACATATTTATAAAATAACACATCCCAGTATGACTGACTGGCGCTGACTGACATTAATTGACACTGACAGCTAGAGAACTAACTGTCAGTGTCAATTAATGACAACGTAAACCATTTGACGTATAATTTAGATTATAATCGTTTAATATAAATATTGAAGATAATTAAATTTTTCATATAGTATTATTTATTTGCAGTAAATATTTCATCTGAAACTTGAACTAAATTACACATAGATATATACCTTCACGCTCTATCCCTAGTGGGGTAGTCAGAGAGATCGGAGCGCCAAACGCTGCGGCCCCCGCATACCTCTTTCGCCTCGTCCACTGTCATTAACCTCTAACCTCTTCACACATGCTCTCCGAAGAGTCCTCATACTTTTTACTTGACCTTCCTCCAATACCTTCGATACTGTGTCTTCGAAATTAAATCGAGGCTTCCCGTTATCTCTCTTACTTCTGTCTTCTTCTTTTTTCTTCTTTCTCACAGAACTTAACTAATTTAAAATTGTAAAAATATATCGGATTTATCTAAATATAAATAGATCTTAATGTAAATAGATTTTTAAAATTAAAAAAGAAATAATTGAATCAAGTTATCAAAAGCATATTAACAGTTACAATTATAATCAAGATTAAAACGATAAAAAAATAGAAACTGTGAGAAAATATCTCAATAGTACCAATCTAGATTTGTTTGAATGTAGATTGTAGTGTAATTATCATGTTCACTTAATTAAAAATAACTCGTTTAAAGAATTTCTACTCAGTTACTTTATCTTCAAATATCGTTATATGAATATTATAAAAATAATTCAGAAAATAATCATAGTAAATTAAAAAGCTTGTCACTGAAATACAAAACATTTATTAAAAATAATATTTCTCAACTAATATCTTAAAGTAGTACAGGCCATAGCCTACAAATTGCTGAACGCCTCTCCACTCTCCACTCAGTACCTTGAAATAAGATAAAAAGGATAGAACGCACAGTTTCTTTAATCCTTCTAAATGCAGGCGTGAAGCAAATAAAATGAAAAGTACTGCATTGTAGTTAACACATATTTACACAGCTCTATATCTTATTTTTTATATATATACGATATATCAGGTGTACGTAGACAGCGTTTCCGTCCCAGGCTGACAGCTTGACAGACAACCTAAAAAGGAGCTTGCAAATTATGGAAGCAATTAAAATTCACATTACGTCTGATTTAGCGTTGAATAATTATATTTGTTAAGCTTATCTGTTTCTATGTGAGAGAATAGTGCGCAAAATTAAGATATTGTGGTTTTGTTGGGAGAAAACTAAATTTGAAATCCTTTTTGTCTTCACACTTTATCTTATAACCACAGCAACCTAGTGTTAAGACACTCCGTTGCTTAGTCCTTGGTTCCTATATTTCGTATATAGTATATATACACACACACACATATATATATATATATATATATATATATATATATATATATATATATATATATATATATATATATATATATATATATATATATATATATATATATATATATATATATATATATATATATATATATATATATATATATATATATATATATATATAACATTCTAAGTTTGACTCATGGAAACTTTGACCATAGTAAAGTGGGTTAGATCAAAACTATCAGTGTGTAAAGTAATAAAATAAGAAATAGTAGTTTCTGAGATCAACGCGTCAAGCAAGTTAATTTTTTTATATTAATATTAATTACAATTTAGTATAGATTCCGTTATTTACGCGCAGTCGAATTTGCAACCACTTGTCGTAGAAACCTGGCGCCTTATTAACATTTAGCGTTATCTACACAGACTAAGCAAATTAGATAATTAATATTAATAGCTGTCTCTGAGACTGGTTAACTGTGGTTGACATAAATTGAATAGAAACTTTTTATACCTTACTGTATCCCACAAAATAGTGTAGGAAAAGTAAAGCCAGTGTTGAGACACTACGTTCCCAATATCATTTTGTGACAGTGCGAGAAAATGAAAAAAAAAATTATGATACATTTTTTTATTAGGATAGTATCATGTAGATAGTACACAAATGTTATCGCAAGTTTGATTACTGGGGAAAGCTAATATTTTTTGAATGATTAAATTCATTAGTGATTTTTTAACTGAAAAGATTGTCTTGGTTCAATGGGAAAAACTGTTACTGTAAATACGACGATTGTGAGCTCTAAGCCAGTTATTTTGTCACTATTAGATATATTTTTATATAAAAAAAAATTCGCTAATGCTATATAAGCTTAGATGTTATTTTATCAATAGATTTTATTTCAGAATATCGAAAATTTATCTCGCACGTAACGGGGTCGCATATACTGCAATGTGCGGGATAAAGGGTGAATCGCAGAAACCGTAAGAACCTTGTGTTAAGGCACTCCATTCTCTGCTTTCCACCTTTTCGAGGCACTATGTGTTGAGTGGCGGGACTCAACGCCGCGCTTTGCCTAATTGCCAGAGCGAAGAAAATGGAAATGAAAATCTAAACCAATCGACGTATTCTTTGTTATATAAATAAACAGTTCCTTAGAAATGTAAGGATTAACGTACTTTCACCTTTAGGTACTTACGCGTAAGTTGAAACGTTGTTTGCAAAAGGCTTACATTTCTCCATTGCCAAGCGCATCGTACGGCCGCTAGATAACAGGGCCGTTAAAACTGTGGGCCGTTAGATTTATGACATAGAAAATTTATTTAAATTTAAAATATTAATATAAAAATTTTAATTTGATTATTTTTTTCGTTTTTACTCTTTATATTTTAGACCAGTGTTATTACAATACTTATTTATTTATTATTTTTAAATATCTATTGATCTATACGAAGTATATAAATAAAAATTGTTAAAAACATCACAATTATAAAATACTCTTCGTATTTAAAAATACTAGCTGATTTGTGATACGCCAACAGCAGCGTAAATTGCAACATATGAATAAACAATGTTTTATATATACATAGATATAATTTACTAAATAATAATTATTATTGAATAATATTAGCGTTCGGCACTTTTCTTTCGTACGCCTCTAACCGCGCAATTTTCGAAAAAAAAAAAATCAAGTCTAAAATTCATACTTTACATAATAATATATAAAAATAGATAAAATTTTTATTACACAACTTTGATTTCACCTGAGTATTCCATAAGTGACCACCGATGACCTACATACCTTTGTCATTGACACATTGTTTAATATAAGATTGATAATATTTATTTTGAAATGCTATAAAAATAACATCTTTTGTATAGCTTTATCGGGTTTTGTTATTATCGTACATGTGCAATGGTTGACTAAGAACATAGATATGTGCAATCAGTTTTAGTGTAACATGCTATGCTAACTGTATATGGAGGTTGCTTCAGTTTAATATTAAATATTTTTTGTTTGTTGGTATTCAGTTCAAAACCCATGGCAATTAATTATTTGAATTTCTTTTGTCCCTTTGTTTTGAACAACAAAACGCGGCGTTAAGTTGCGCCACTTAACACGTATTGGAAGATCGATTTTTTTATTTCCATTTTTTTATTTTTCCATTTTTTTATATTTTTATCTAGGCAAGCACGACATTGAGGTCCATCATCACTCAACACGTAATGCCTTGAATAGGCGAAAAACGGGAAACGAAGTGTCTTAACACTGGGTTCCCAAGGTTCCTTCGGCTTCCTCTGCCTATCCTGCTATGAGCGAGTTAAAGCGTGAATTTAAAAAAAAACATACAATTATTTAACCTCAACTTAGCTATACGAGTATACTTCACAAAATTCTATTCTAATACTACTTTAGTCTTTCACAATGACAAATAGGTCTATTTAGTATGAAATTTAATGTATATATTATTCTAATATGCACTTGCGGCTTGCCATCGATGCAACGTGAATTGCATGTATACGGTGAGTGTAATTTGCCAAATTGTACTACTGCCAATATTACAACTAATGGCTTGAACCTAAGTTACCCTGAGAGAATACTATTTTATATGTAGTTTATGTAATTATAATAAATAATAATTAATGTGTCCCTCGTGGTGTAGAGGCGTAACGACTGCCTTTAACACGACGTTTTGTGGGTTCGATTACCACTCGAAGAGAATGGATAATTACATATACATTTTTTTCACTCCAGGTAACTCTTAATTTGTGGCGTTGTTTTCGCTACTCAACACGCAATGCCTCGAAAAAGGCGGCAAGCGGGGAATTGCACTCCGTTCATTAATATTAAGTTCCCAAAATTCCTGCACTTCCCTCTGCTATTATTAATAAATATTTTTTTTATATAAATAGCAGAGTACTCACTTTCCACCCAATTTTGAGAATATCACGTGTTGAGTGGCGAAATTCCCTATCTACTAGCGGGCTAGTGAAAATATTACATACCCCGAGTGGGAATTGAACTCTAAACCAACGCCGTACCATGATAGTCTCCTTTTAAATATTGTAAAATACAATACTTATTTTAAAATCAATTTCCAACAAAATGTTCTTTAATTTTTATAATGAAGAAATTAAAAAATAAGTCTTTAGAAAGAAAGAATTAAACATAAATATAGAATAAAGTTTTTAGATTCAAATATAAAAGGAACTGGATATATTTCTGGATAATTTAATTTGGATTCGTATTTACTTGTAAGCAACAGTTTATTTTAACGATAGCTAAACTAAATACGTTTATAGCAACGTTAAAACTGACACGGTTAACTACAGTAGTTGTAGTTAACTGCTGTGTATTTTGTTAGGGAAATGCATAGATGCAGTGACGCAATATACTAATGAAATAGTGTACATTTTAAAACGTGCCTATTGACACCAATTTGACTGAGGGAATTACATTTATCGTTTATTGTATGGCGAAACACAAAATGCCGTGGTTCATTTTGTTTCAGTTGAACCCGTAACTATCGAGTTATAGTCTGCTGTTGTTCCACTGTACAGATGTATGTAATATATATATATATATATATATATATATATATATATATATATATATATATATATATATATATATATATATATATATATATATATATATATATATATATATATATATATATATATATATATATATATATATATATATATATATATATATATATATATTTCTAGAAAGTAATATAGAATTCTTATATATTGTCTATACTAGTGATCTGCCCATGGTTTCAGCTTTTTGATATTCAAAGCTTTTGGTCACAACAAAAGATTTTTGTCATATCAAAAAACATCGATATTTTTATTTTTTCATAATATTCTTTTTTATTATTTCAAAATTCTGTTGTACTTTATTCTATTTTCTCTATTAAAAATAATAAAAATATAAGTATATAAATGAAAACTTGAAATTTTACTCGGTCAAAATAAAATATTTTCTTCGGTTCTTTGTAACAGAACGTGGGAAACAGAGTGTTTTAACACTGGGTTCCTTGAACCAGTACATTAAAATAGGGAAACACCGTGAAACTAAAAGAAATAACGAGAAATAGCTACGACATGCATTTTTAGAACACAACTATTATAAAACGACAGACTGACACTGACTATGTACCTATTTTTTTATTATTTTAAATACAATACAAATAATATACAAACAATAAATGCATATAAAAATACTGTTGCTATAATAATGACTTAAAACCGTTCAATATTTGGGCTTTTACGGCTTCCCGGACATTTTAATGAAGCCGTAAAAAGCTTTGTTTAAATCGTTCGTTACAAGCTTTGACACAGTTTATGTCAAATCGTTTTATGCTTTGAAGAAAATTTACTATTATAAATGACATACTTAAACAATGATATATATATATATATATATATATATATATATATATATATATATATATATATATATATATATATATATATATATATATATATATATATATATATATATATATATATATATATATAATATATATATATATATATATATATATATATATATATATATATATATATATATATATATATATATATATATATATATATATATATATATATATATATATATATATATATATATATATATATATATATATATATATATATATTTGTGTGCGATTGTCTTTAGGAGTCTTGAGCTTAATGCTATTGAATAATTCAATGGAATGTGAATAATGCAGTAGCTTGATTCTAAGACGTCTCTTTCAAAAACTATATTTAGTAGTAAGTAAGAAATTTCTCAGCTAAAAATGATGATTGAGAACAAAACATTTACTTCATTAATACTATTATTACCTACCTTTAAGTTGATGAAGAAAAAAAAAGAAAAGAAAATATATAGAGTAGGGGTAAATTTTTCTTATAGGCTTAACGAAACTAATTTTTTCCCCAAATGAAATCGGACCCACAACTATCACGCATACAGCAAGAAGTTCGAATATTATTAATAAACATACATATAATATGCATCGTAACATTTAAATATGATTATTTCTTTTCAGACCGTATCCGAACAACGTGCGCCCGCGCAATCTGAGATGCAGGCACGTCATAGTTTCTTGTGGCATCTGCTCATTGATCTACCCATATTATTACTTGGTAAGTTAATATTATTATATTCCATTGACAAAAGTAATTGATAACAATTTTTCATAATTTTTAATAATAAAAAAATAAAGCTTTTAAATATACAATTATAACCGGCCAACTAATAAATCTAACATAACAACTAATAAGTAAATAATATTTATATATGAAATTAACTTAGTAATGTTATTTTTAAACAATTTTGGTAAATCTTACTTATAAAATGTACTGAATTCTATAAGTACTGTATTTAAACATATATTAAATACCGAGTATATTTTCTATCGAGTAAACAGCAAAAATGTCTATAGTTAAGACACTATGCTCTCTAATTTCTCCTACTTTAAAGATATTGCGGTTCTTAACGCCGCATTAACGTTTCGACTTAGATCCTGCACTTATTAATATATAAATATAGTCAGTCAGTCGTAACTTATGCAGGAAAATAACGATTGACCTGTTTTACAGTACCATTTTCATTGCACAATCAATAAAAAATAGATGCACATTGTACACCGTTAACTATTATAACAATAAATAACTGATGGGCTGTAACGATATAGTGAATTTATTACCTGAAATTATTATATGTATAAAAATATATATAGTAATATGTTATATATGTTTCTAAGAAGCGGTCTTTAGCGGCATGTATACAGGCAGGAAGGCCATCATAGTGTGACGGGGATAGTAAGTTCGATCCAAATTAAACAATTTTTTTTTTTGTTAGAATTTTATATGAAATGTTTCAAATTCAGAGGGAAAACTTAGTGATTTGACACTAGGTTCTTATTACCGTTTTCACTACTTCACTTCACTAATGAATCGTGGTACTACAGCACAAATTCTTTTTTTATACAACGCGACCTTCGTGGGTTTGATTTCCATATGAGAAGAAAAAATATAAATTATTTTTATTTCTCTCTCTTGAGAAACAACATAGCGCGGCGTTGAGTTCCGCCACTCAACACTCAAAGTCGCAAAAGGCGGAAACTGGGGAACGGAGTGTCTTTACACTCTGCCTTCTCTCCTACATGCGGGTACAGCGTGAAGCTATATTAACTTTATTGATATTCAAAATGTACTATTTCACTTTGTTATTGAAGTAAGTAGCTGGATAAGCGTTATTTGCGAAGACAGTGACCGGCACTTCAAAACAGTAATGCGAACCGTTTGTTATGATATCAGATTCTTAAATACGTGGTAGGTGGCGTGTGAATGCTGTATTTATGTAAAAATATTATAAAATTATGATCGTCGTGGCGTAGAGGCGTAGCATCTGCCTGTCGAGGGTTTGTAGGTTCGATTCCCATTTGGTGAGAAATAATATTTTCCATTTATTGGCTAGATGTGATTATTGCCTTGCCTTAATAGGAAATTTTCAATTTTCACGTCCCAATCTAGTATAATATAGTAGTATAGTAAACAAAAAATATCCAAATACTTATCACTTGATTCCGAGTTAAGTACTAGGTCTTTTTTTGTCACCTTACGTTGTTTTATATTTAAATATTAAAAAAAACATACAACTTAAACTCGAAACCATAGACTATTGACAAACGTTAACACTCACTTAAATATTTAATGGTTTTAAAAGCAGAGTGTTTAGATAAGGACGGCTTTACTATTGATCATAGAAAAGTTACCAGATATGACATTTCCATGTACGATGATTTTTTTTAATCATTTTGCGCTACTAAATAGGCGTATCTCTAAGTTTCCTATTTTCTCCTTACTCTAGGTCAGCCTGTTTTAACTTGCTGATAAGGTCCCAGATAGTAAGTATGTCTGTCTGGCGGTTACATAACGAATTTTTGACAGGTCTTAAATAGAAATATCTAGCAGTTAAAGATCTAAACTATCAGTCTTTATCTAGGAGACTAGTAGTAAATGAATTTTTATAAGTACATTCCAAAGTGTTCCTGGTTAAAAAACAGGTAGATTGTTTTCCGCACCAGCAATAATCCTTTATTTAAATATATATTTTTCAATTCTTTTTTATAAAATATTGATTCAATATGAGATTTTTTATGTTTAAATTGAACCCACTAACTACGTCTTAAACAAACATTCCAACTGAGCCAAGAAACTAAAAACTACTACAAAAGTAGTAAAAAACAATATAATATAATTCTATGTTACTCTCCAACAGTGGTCTTTCATTCTATCGCCGTGACCAATTAGCTTGTGAGAGGTTCGTTTAGAAAATTTTATTTATACATTAATTAGTCATGTCCCTACTGTGTGTATACTTATATTAATTTTAGTACTGTTTTATTACTTCTGGCATATTAAATGTAGCTTAGTTTTGTTTTTTTTTTAACTGAAGTAGTAACTCTAGGTTATTTATTTTAATGATTATTAAAGTGTTTATCCGAGCGAAGGATTAACCTACATTCAATTTTATATGTTTTCTTTAAATATTTTAATCTGTATCTTGAGTACAACAGATTATAGAGAAAAACAACACAAATAATGTAAAAAAATGGTTGCCTGTAAAGTGGGTTTTACGGGCGAAAATTTTACGTGACAACGTCTTTTTCTCGGTAGAATATTTATTGATATGATTAATAATTATAATATAAATTGCACAAATTTTGACTATAGAAAATATATGTTGTTTACTAAAACATTGTACATGTGTCAAGTGATACGCGCGGCGGACCGATCATAGTTCGGTGACAGTTGACACATCGTTACGTTACCTTTTTCATATGTGACTCCGAGCCGCAACCTAATTTAAGACGTTGTCACGTAAAAAAAGATCTTATACTAATTAATATTTTTTTATAATTATATAATATTAGAAAAAGCCATACTAAAGAACTAGTAAAGAAATACTCGTGTCATGTCTTCATTTCAACTTGGGTGGTCATGACACCTGACACTGTTGACATGTAAATAATGTATAGACGCGCACGTTGTTCGTATTTAAAACTTAGTGTAAAAAGGTTTCTATAATATTTTTCGTTTTTTTATTTTTTTAGTTAAAATTCGTAAATAATATTAGTGATATAACACTCAGTTATAATTTTTTTAGTACATTTAGTATTCATTGGTAGAAAACGTTAAGATTTTATTCACAAAATATTAAAGTTAATATTTTTTGCGATATTCCAACTGATTTGTAGTAAGCACTACAAATAATATTAATAAATAAAAATTTAATAACGTAAATACATATGTAAAAACCTTAATCTTAATCTATTGTTTTAAAAATAAAAAAAATGTCATTCTACTATTTCTAACAAAAACAAAATCAAACCCACTACCTGCACGTCAATCAAATTGTCATTTCAATTTTCAAGTTGGGTAGTCACCTGACCACTGACACTGTACTTTGTGGTTACTGTGTTAGCCCTTCTACTTAATAGCATATGATAGGTGATCGATGCTTATTGAATTTATAATTAGAGAATCGATTTAGTATATGAAATAATATTTTAGCTTGACGCTTTATCCCGTAAATAGCAGTGTAAGCAGAGGGAACTGCGGTAACTTAGTGTTAAGACACTCCACTTTCGCGTTTTACGCTTTTACAGTAATATGATGTCACTATTTATAAACATATAATTAGTTTATCTATAGCTTACCTATAACTTTATTACCAATATTTTACTTATAGCTTTATTACTTAAAAAATATACCAATGTTAAAATGAAAATTAGTGAAATCTCTTTCAATATACATATTAGGAACCATGAAAAATAAATCAATAATAATTTATCATTCACCTTACAATAAACTTTCTATAACTTGAAAACATTACCTAGCTTTTATATAGCGAAATATAGAAGGAGCCAAACGGTAATCACGTAAAGACATCCCGAACTAAGGCATCCCGCTTATCACTCAATGTTCAAGTTATTACGTGTTGAGTGTTTCCGTAACTTATCTATTGTTAAATATATCAATGACAACCAACAAAGGAAAAAATGATAAACAAACCTTTATAAAAGAAATTTTAAATAGGTGTTATGATTTATAAAATAACTAACAAGTCAATACATACATAGATAATCCTAATAATAAAATTAAAAAAAAAATAGTGAGGATAATCAGATTTCACAGAAAAACTACTAAAACTACAAATTAAACTAAAACTACAGAGCGGATTTGTATGTAGCTTCATATTAATATAGCTTATACATCAGATTAGCATATGAGCTGCAACATATTGTAAGGAAATGTGATTATTTTTATGATTTTTTAAAGTGCTAATTCATAACAGAACATACTAAAAGAAAATATATAAAAATTTTGAACAAAGCGGGACTTGAACCCGCGACTCTTAGCGTGAAAGCATACAATATTAAATGCAATTACTTTATTATTAAATATATAATAGCGTAGATACAATGTCAACGTGACAACGATGTCAACAAAGTTCTAAACTTTACCATGTCGTGACCGTCCGCTCCATGGAATTTGATACGAATAGTGAGGTCAAATAAACTTTTTGTTAAACACTTTTATTTCTATTTAAGCTTTATAGTCATGAAGAATTTGAAAGTTATCTGTGTTTGGTTGAACGTACTAATCTCAGGAACTTTTGGTTTTAATTTGACATTTTTTTTTTCATTATTAGTTGTTGACAGTTTTAAAATAAAGGTTTATTATATAATTTAAACGCATCTGTGTATTCAACGTCTCGTGCCTTATGCAGAGTTTAACGTGAAGCTAATTTTCTCTTGAATAAAACTAAAACAGTTTCCATATAAGCCAATTAACATAATAAATATAAAAGGTTATAATGATCGATATTTGTTCTTGTTTTACGTAAAAACGACTACTAACGAATTTAGAAGAAACTTTCCAGTAATATAACTTTTACTAAATATTTCTTATAAACGAATGCAAATTACTTTAATAATTAAAAAAATAATATAACAGTTCAAGAGAAAAGCCACGGCGTGATATTACATAAGTTTGTTACGTCCCGACTCAATATCACTCACCATCTGACACGATGCCCGCATTATTGACATTTTTGATATCGACATACATACGTCGTGGTATATGCGTAATATTTTAATGTAATGTGAAGCTTTGTTAAGAAAATGATTTATTTGTTTTATAAAATAATTTATTAAATACGAGTATTCGAATTTATAATATGTTTTTTTTATTATTTTTTTATTTTTTTTTACGCCAAAAGTGACAGTAAAATGGTAATGGAGTACATGCACAGTACAAGTTTGGAGCGTATTCGTCCAGAGATGCTCTAGATCTCTTTTAAACATGCATTCCTGTCGTGACACTGGCGAAGTGAATTTTGCTCAACTGGCACGCTCGAAACGCCACAAATTATGAGAAGAAGAAGAAGTCCAGAGATGCCGCATAATTGCATATTTACATTAAATGACCATTGGATGCAGAGTCTTTATCTAAGACTACCGCCTTTTTGAGAGAGATTTTTAACTAAATATGTATGTATGTATTTTCAGTAATAATATTATAATTTAAAAAGTCTGTTCCTAGGGTTATAATTAGTATTAAAAAAGGTAAAATAATAAACATTAAAGAAGTTTAGGAAATAATATATATATATATACATATATATATATATATATATATATATATATATATATATATATATATATATATATATATATATATATATATATATATATATATATATATATATATATATATATATATATATATATATATATATATATATATATATATATATATATATATATATATATATATATATATATATATATATATATATATATATATATATATATATATATATGTATATATATATATATATTATATATATATATATATATATATATATATATATATATATATATATATATATATATATATATATATATATATATATATATATATATATATATATATATATTGTAAACATTTTATTTCTGATAAGTAATCAGTAAGTATTGTTACACAAGACAAGATATCTTGACACTTTGACATTGATCTTGAAGATTTTACGATTCCAGATTATAAAGATTGATTGGAAGTAATAAATATGGCGCCACTGTGTTTTTATACACGTGATGGTACAGGATTTATGTTGTATTTTAAATTATATTTTCACGCTTAATCCCGCTTATAGCAGGATAGACAGAGAAAGCTAAGTGTTAAGACACTCCGTTCCCGTTTCCTTCTAATTTATATACATATAATCTGATTCATTTTCTATACGTTTTTACATATTCTACATATTTTTTCATTATTTATTTTGTCAATTGCACCTTAAAAAATGTTAACAAAACATCTTATACAAAACAATGATTTTGTACATGACATGTAAAACCGAAGTTCATTACTAGTGCTTTAATAACAGCTTTTACGCACATACTAAATGACGGTAAAACTTTTACTGCCATAGATTATAAAGCTTGTAAAGCTTAATTCAAAGTAGTTTTATTTGTATTTAATCTCTTCAGGGCCGTTATGACGGTCAGAAATATTTGCTATGAGCTTTCAAAGTTGTAAAATTCCACTTTAAAATCTATTTAAAGTTATTTATTAAATATTAATACGTATATAGCTTTTGAACTGTATACTTTCTCTATATATGGATAAAATTCAACAGTTTAATTTGAATGAAAATCTTTGAAGATTTCATTTTGTTTCTTAATGCATATTAGTGTAGAACTTAGTGTCCAAACATTCCGTTCAACCGTAGTGGAGGATTTTAAACTTGATGGTTTGTAGGTTCGATTCCCACTCAAAAGGAAAGATTATTACATTTCAATTTCCACGCTCCAAAAACTATACAAGACGCGGCGTCGAGTTTCGCCACTCATGCCTTTGAAAACACGCAATGCCTTTAAAGAAAGATATAAAAGATAGTAGAAAAGTTCCACGTGTCCAGATGGTGGGGATGATATCTTAATTTGTGTCGTACTGTGCGGTTGGAGAATTCAGCGGCAGGCACCAGATCAAAAAGTTCTCCAGAACACTCCCCATGGTATAAGCGGTAGAGAACGCACAGCGAGGAAACGTCTCTACGCAGCGCCAAAGTGTCTAGCCTTTCACAGATATTTGGGTCCCCAACGATACGAACGGCTCTACGCTGTATGCGATCAAATGGTTCAAGTTGATACTGGGGTGCCCCAGACCAGAGATGTGAACAATACTCCATGTGTGGCCGAACCTGGGCTCTATACAGAGCCAATCGGTGTGCAGGCATGAAGTACTGTCTCGCTCTTCCGATGACACCCAGTTTCTTCGAGGCCAACTTGGCCTTGCTATCCAAATGATCGCGATAATGACAGTCATTCGAAACGCTGAGCCCCAATAATCAGAGCAAAAACCGTCGACAGCGGTAAGAAAGCTAGCGACCCACTTGCACAAATTCTCGGGAAGCCTATACGATGGAAGTTTTGCTAAGAGTGCTCTATGCTACACACGATCAAAGGCTTTCGCCATATCCAGACTAACTGTCAGGCCTTCGCCTTTGCTTTCGACAGCTGCAGCCCAACGGTGAGTAAGGTAAACTAGAAGATCACCAGTTGAACGACCATGGCGAAAGCCATATTGACGGTCGTTGATCAACTGGTGATCCTCTAGATAATCCAGTAGCTGGCTGTTTATTATACTCTCCATAACTTTGGAGAGCAGGGAGGTGATAGCGATAGGCCTATAGTTTGCCGGATTCGAGCTGTCACCTTTTTTCGGGATCGGATGGATCAGAGCGCTCTTCCACGAGTTCGGGACTACGCCGATTGAATATTACATTTCAATTAGATATAGATAGAAGATAATGCATATAATAAAGAAAATTTAAATATTTGTATGTCGCAATTAGTAATGGCGTTGTAATTAGTATTAGACTGTAACCAACGCTGTTTCTTATAAAAACAAGTAAATGAAAAGAAAATAACGGTTATTAAAATGAACATATGTGTATGCAGTTCCTGCCCTGCCCTGTAAGCGGGATAAAGCGTGAACAAAAAATTGTGAAGAAAAGTGAGAACGGAGTATCTAAACACTGGATTCTCTGCCTTAATGTACGTGAGGCTATTAATTTAATATACCTAATAATTTATCTTAATAAAAATAAAATAGTTGAAAAATACATAAATATGTTAATGGAATCCTCAAATAATTTTTGAAGTTAAAACAAATATCTCGAACGTGACGCAATTTAAACCTCATCAATAAAGTTCCGATTACAAATTGTACAAGATTTTGTAATTTGTGTAAACATATCAAGTTTTACGGTGATATATGCATTAGTATAGAAAACAATCGATCTTGTCGTGTTAAATGTCGAGGTTGTTTTGTGACAGCGTATGGTTGTAGACGCAAGTTGTAGGTTTAATGCCATGTGTGAGATTTTTTCTGTTTACCTTTTCTTATAAAAGCCAATCGGTAGAGCGCAGCGTTGAGACTCCACTCTACAGACATTATCTCCATAGGCGGAAAGCGGAGAACGGAGTGTCTTAACACTAAGTTGCCTCTGCCTACCCTGCTTTATGCGGGTGACGCCGCAAATAAACTTAGTCTATTACAGGTTAAATTATTTTATACTTATACTTTTATAAAATGAACACAGAGATTTTTTTCAAATAAAATTATTAGGAATCCATAAAAAAATGTTTTGTGAGGCTTTAGTAGTGTAGTGTGACGTCTGACTGTAAATTCGGCAGTTGTGGGTTCGATTTCCGCATAAATATATTATTTAATTTCTTCACGCTAGTAAAAAGACGAAACGCGGCGTCGTGTTACGTCACTCAACACGCAATGTCGTAAAAACGTAGTGTTTAAACACTTGATTCTTATCTATCTATTCTGTTATACCCAATTAATAAAAAAAACTACAGTACGCCAAAGTATAATAACGTACATTCTTCACGACTGTATACATTGTTTTGACAACTGATTAGCACTTTTACAAATAAGGCATAGTTTATAAAACTAGCCGACTCGTTGTAATTGGAATATGTTTCGTCATAATAATATAATGCCATATGAAAGAAAGTGAGGTAACTCAATGAGTTAATTTATTTAGAATTACAATAAGTTTTTTTTTCAATTTCAAAGTCCTGTAAGTTTTAGTTAGTCCACTTTCGTTTTAATAATATGTGTAACCTACTAGTATAGCGTAATGCAGAACTGTGCAAACGACGGTTGCTGGTTCGATTCTCGGTAAGGGGAATGTTAATATAAAAATTATCTATGGTTAATATAAAACACAGTGTTACACACGCAACTGAAAGGCAATCTCTCAAAGGAAAAATTGAATAAGAGCGGCTTAACACTGTCTGCGCCTTTATATAGAAGATTTATGAATATCTTACAGTTAAAATTGATGAGCTTATAAGGTCGGGAAACAATAATACAAAAATAATAATAGTATAACCATATTCGCTTAATTGCTGTATGCCAAAAATCAAAAGTCGGTCGGAAATTGCGAAAATGTGAATCGTGTGCAAAATTGATAATTTCTACAACGCGTTGTCTTGCATATTAGCTTTTCTGTTGTCTACATTTCCACCTCAATTTAAGATACTCAAGTGGCGTAATTAAACGCTGCACTTTGTCTAATTGTTTAAAATGACATAAAACACTTAATAACAATATTACTGAGTAGTTCCCTTCCAATACGGACCGTTGCCTGCATGCATCTGCTCCGATTGACATAATTCCATGGCTTTTATAGTCTTTATTATCTATGACTACCCTCTTTTTAAAAGAGATTTTTAATCATATAATATAAAATAGTATTTACCTAATAAGTTAATTTTATTATTAATTCATAATTTTATTTTTAATAATAATTCTATTAATAATTTTATTTACAATTGGTAAAATAATAATACGATTTCCTAATTTAAATACAAAATAACATACATATATAATATATTTCTAAAGCTATTTTCATTTTATGCCGCCAAAGAAGGATAGTAAATCGGTAATGACGGGAAGTAACAAAGCTTTGTGAAATCAAAGGTTTTGGCAATCAGGAAGACTGTACATACGTGATGGACATAAAATTATAGAAATTGCTTTTTAAAAATACTAAAGCATATTGTTTAAATTTTTTTTAACGCTTAGATTAATGAAACGTCGTGGCGTCTGCCTGTAAACGCGACGTTTTGTGGGTTCGATTCCCACTCGGGGAAGATAGATTTTTTTGTTCCATTTTCTTCGCTCTGGCAACTAGGAAATAAGCCACGTTGAGTTCCGCCACTCAATACGTAATGCGTCAAAAACGAAAACCGGGGAATGAAGTGTCTTAACACTAGGTTAACACGGTTCCTGCATTTCTCTCTACTTATCCTGCTATGTGCAAGATAAAGCGTGAAGCTACAAAAAATAATAGGTTTGACAGAGGTAACCAGGTATTAATCCAATCAATTAAATTTACCAATTAATTAAAATTATCCAACTAAATTCACCAAATTTTATGATATTAAAATTATATATATTTACATATTAGTAACTTGTCTCCTTAAAGTCACATAGCATATATGACTATACGAAGTATATGCCATATACATATAGTATACGCTATACTATTATATAAACAACTTATTTACACTTTAAACTCACTTTATTGACACTTCAATCTTTTCTTATCTATGTTATCTAATTTATTAAGGATATAAAGAAGCGAAGCGACGTTTTTCCACTTTCGAATGCCACATCCGTTTCTATTTTCAATAGAGACAATGATTTCGAATGCACCTACCTTACTACGAATAACCTATTTACATGGCTAAGCGGTTAGCTCATGAATATTTGAAATTGTTTTAAATTTTTAGTTGTTTCTTGTAAAATTTAAATAAAGTAATATTTTTTCGTAAAATATTCAGTAAATTAGCAAAAAATAAATAAATTGATTAAGTACAATAATATAAAATATGAATAGGCTACGCTTATCTGTATTCTTCATATAGCACTTAGTGTTAAGACACTCCGTTTCTCACTTTTCGCCCAATTTTTCTGTATATAGGCATGTTAAATGGCAGAAATAAACAACGTAGTTATCTTTTTACCAGATATAGCAAATGATAACAATTTCTTGCTTCAAGCACGCATCGAATTCACAACCGCCAGGATCACAGTCGAGACCTAAATACCAAAATTAATATTACTTCTCAAAATTACTTTATATTTTTAAAGCTTCACGCTTGATCCCGCACATGGCATGGTAAACAGAGGGAACCGCAGGTACCATGGGAACCTAGTGGCAAGATACTCTGTTCTCTGCTTTTCTCCTCTTTCGAGTCATTGCGTGTTGATTGGTGGAAAATGAAAATCCAAAATCTTCCCTGACTGGGAATAGAACCCACAAAACATCGCGTTTACAGCCATATTATATTACTACACTCTATTACATAGTTGTATATGCAAAATTGCTTATAGATGAGAAACGAAATATCTTATAAATTTTTCATTAGAATTTCGAAGTTGGTAATTAAGTCACTGCTTTCTATCTCTAAGGAGCTAAGACTATATCACTCGCCCTAAATAGCTTCCAGGATAGCATATCATTGATCGGCACTTTGATCATGCCGCTGTGCAATTGTGTTAGTACTGCATCCAACTATCAATTTCCTAACTTGAAAACATACGATTAGGTATTCGGGCCGTATCCGTAGTTAATTGATGGACGTTTTAAAACTATATTTAAAGTGTATTTTTAATATTTAAAACTTCCTCTTTATTGATTATATTTCAATTGCTTTTAAATTTTTGTTTAAAATAATTTTATATTTTTCTCTGGTTTTACATGTATAATTACTAGCGGGGTAGTCAGAGAGAACCAAGTGCAAAACGCTGCGGTCCCTGCATATCTCTTCCGCCTCGTCCACTGTCATAAGCCTCTTCATACATGCTCTTCGGGGAGTCCTCATGCTTTTTACGTGACCTTCCTCTAGTCTATCTTTGATACTGTGTCTTCGACATTCGGCTTCCTTTTACCTCTCTTACCACTCCACTTCGTTTTGCTTTATTTATCATTTTTACCCCTCTTTCGTCAGTCGTTCTTTCGACATGCCCCAACCGTCTTCTTTTTTGTCATCTAATTTCTTAATTTTAAATTTTTAATAAAAATATATATTTTATTCTCCTTTAAATCAAATAAGATTATGATATTATACGGTACAGAGAGATAATAAGGTGAAGAAAGACGGAGATCTTCGACCCCGTCCCATATTAGCTACTGTATATTTCTACAACAATTGCGTTGCTGCTCCACTGCCCTAGTTCTGGGAAGAACGCTAATCACTATAGGCAATATATAAACGATGAGAATATCAGTAATGATTACTTATCTTAGTATAAGCATGATACATATATATATATATATATATATATATATATATATATATATATATATATATATATATATATATATATATATATATATATATATATATATATATATATATATATATATATATATATATATATATATATATATATATATATATATATATATATATATATATATATATATATATATATATATATATATATATATATATATATATATATATATATATATATATATATATATATATATATATATATATATATATATATATATATATATATATATATATATATATATATATATATATATATATATATATATATATATATATATATATATATATATATATATATATATATACATACATACTTTACACTTTCTGTCTGTAAACTCTCTACCTAAAGATAAATTCATCGTCTCCATGAAAATTAAATTCATAACTATCGCATTTTCAATCAATTTCTGGTTTATATAAAAATATCGCTCAGGCCTATCGTTATTTTGACTTTACAAACATCTTATTAAAAATAATATTATGTAAATCTATTAAAATTACATTTATGTTAATATATTAAGTGAATTCCTATACCTAGCTTTATGGCAATTGAATAAATTGAATGTAAATATTGGCGCAGTGGAAGCTTATCTTTTTGTGTTGAATCTATCGTAGTGAGTAGGTTCAAATACTATACATTATTTTATCTAGGAACAACCCATTCTCCACTTTCCATATTGAGTAGCGGAACTAAACGCCACACATTTTCTTAGTAAAGCATGAATGTAATATTTAACCTCTCAGGTATTGAACTCAGAACCATGCTGTTTATAATCAGATGCTATTTTGTACTTTGGAAACATTTCCACATAAAATAAGAGACGACTAATAATTAGCAAGATCTACTGATTGTTAGAAAATTATAGAATCAATAATACGTTAATTAAATTATGTAAAATACGCTTAAAAAATGGTTAAATATTTTAGTGCAGTGGGATTTGAACCTACGCCTCTGGGAAATACGAGTTCTAGAGGTGCATTTTCAAATCGAAGAATATATGACTCAGTAGTCATAGAACTTGGATAGTTTCTAAGTAGTACAGGTTGAAATCCCGCTTCATTCATTTTTAAATAGGTTTTCTTTAAGTATTTCTATATCTTTAGTGTGGATTAATACTTTAGAAATCATAAAATTAGTTAAGTAGACTCTCGTAAACGTATACTATATACGTCTAAATTTGAAACTTTGAATGTAAATCTATGGATTAAGCTTTCAATTGACAACTTCTACTTTGCATTTCAATTATAAGATTGTACTTGAATCTAAATTGTTAATATAACATTTTATTATAGATAAATTTTAATAATACTTATAAATATTTTGTAACTTGAAAATAAATTATTACATAAATTTAAATAATAAGTAATCAATTGTGGACTGTCATGGCACAGAGGCACAGCGTCTGCCTGCAAATGCGACTGTGTGTGGGTTTGAATTCATTCGGGGGGAAATTAATTATTTCCATTATCTTCGCTCTGGTAATAAGGCAAAGATTTCCGCCATTCAACACGCAATACTTCTAAAGGCTATGGAAAACGGAGTGTTTTGGCACTACATTCTTACAGTGCCCTCGGCACACCCTGTCATGTGCGTGATATAGCGTCAATATTACAAAAATTAGTAGCGATAGTCACAGGTTTGATTCCCAATCGGTTTAGTTAAATTATGTTCATATCACGGCCTCACTAGATTATACCCAAAAAGTTGGGTGGACTGGAAAAATTGGAAAACGAAGTGTCTTAACACTACTTTTTCTCTACCACTTTACGGGTAGAAGTGTGAAAAGCTTTTGATATTAATTTCCATACTTAACCTAGATCCAGTGGCCAAAAAAAATCTCCATACATTTTAGAACACACAGCACAAATTCTTTCTCGTCTTTATCTTGCCGCCTACATGTACATTTTTCAAAGCGCTTTCACTAACAAATTAGTAACTGTTCCACAATTTGAATTGTCCGTTGTTATTTTAATTGTTTGAGAAATAATTAAATTGATTTTGATTTTGAAATGGTCACTTAAACCATTACTTTATTTTTGTGAAATAGACGGAGAAATGCTAGAGCTTATTTCTCTGTTCTCTCTAGTAGGATAAAGAGTACTTTGACACTATTTTCTCTTTACTTACGCTAACTATATGCATAATACAAAGATAATTTAAAAATAAGTTTATAATATTAATAATAGGTTTACGTCTTATACTTACTGTCACTGTCTTAATTACCGCCAGTTACAATACAATACAATGGATTTCTGGAGAAAACGGAGAATGATTACAAACTGAAAAATAGTGCCAAGACACTTTGTTTTGACACTATTTTTCTGCTTCTACTAAAAAAGAAGGAAATAGTGATATCTCGATTTATTATAAAAAGTATGTACTTAAGTAATTGCACTTAGAAATACATTAACTACGCTTAGAAAATATATTTTATTTCTTTTAATCCCAATTATATTTATATAACTTTACGCTAAGCTTCACTCAAATCGTTTAGTAGTTTTTGCGTATTTGGGTAACAAACATACATACTTTCACATTTATATATAACTTTAGTATAATAAATCAAGATTATTACTGAAATTATGTGGAAAATATCACCGATAGCTTACAAGTTACGTATAGATAATTAATTAATAGGAACAAATCTCACACCTTACTTTTACTTAAATAAAATTTTCCCATAATCATGTATGTAACCTATTAGAAAAAGTCACTGCCTATCATTTTATCATTTATTTTATTTAGCTTCACACTATATCCCGCTTCTAGCAAGGTAGGCAGAGGGAATCACAGGAACCGTAGGCACAAAGTGTTAAGACACTCTGTTCCCCGCTTTCAGCCTTTCGAGACATTGCATGTCGAGAAGCGAAACTCAAATAGAAAATGAAAATGAAATTATCCATTCCCCCCGAGTGGTAATCGAACCCACAGGCCATCGCGTTTACAGGATGACGCGCTATACAGAGCTATAGCAGGCTATACAGAGGAAAAAAAGAGGTTTAGAACACTTCATTTCACTTTATAATTAAGATTTTATTATCTCTTTACCTAGCAACGTTTTACACATTTTATTTCCGGTATAGTACTTTAGCACACACAGACAAACCAATCTCATTCGATTATAATAAAACATTTACCCTAATAGGATTTCAACCTGCAACCATCGTTAGTGCGACATGATACCGTTCATTTATCATTATCATATACATGTTACACACTTATATATGTAGGAATGTTCTGAATCACTCGCCTTCCGATTGACAGGCTTATTTAATGATTTCAAAATAACCATTCGGTACTGATGTTTTACGAATCCAAAACTGTTTTTTTTTTAAGTTTTTGCATTTTGTGTTGTATGTAATTGGTCCTGCATATTACATTATATATGTAGTACATATATATATGCAGTACATTATATAGATAGGTAGACACTAGCCTACCGTACAGAATATTATTTCTTTCTTTTTTCGTTAGAATTTTAGAAAATCTTCCCAGTATTTACCTAATGTCACAGCTACTTAACTGTAAATTTGAAAGATAAAACTACTACTACTAAAGTTAATAAAACAAAATAAAATATTTAATTTGTATTGAATACTAAAATAGCACAGTAAAATGTGGTTGTTGAACTTTAATTGACATATATCACTGATTTCATCTCTTCACGACTATTAGTCTTATCTATCGGTTAACGTCAGAATCTGTCTGTTATCGTTAAATTAACTGAAACGCAAACATAAATATTTTCAATTGGGCTTAGCTTATTTATTTTGTTAATACTTAAAATATTTACATAGAAGTAAAAAAAGGATAAATATATTTAAATGTACGTACGTATATACATACATACTGGGTATTTGAAGTTATTTAAATATAATTAAATGCTAATTGATGTTTCTGAGTGTGACTTAACAGGTTAAGCTTACACTTGTACATAACACGTGAATACATGAGAACAAGTTCTAAATAGTGTACGTAAGTGTCAAATTGTCGCTTATTTAACGGTACGAATCGACGTGAGAACTTCATTGTTTTGTAACAATAGGGCTTTAGTTACGGATATCACCATGTAAGCGATTATGTATGAACAGAAAGATTTGCAGACAAAAAGTTATATGTGTATATATATATATATATATATATATATATATATATATATATATTTATATATATATATATATATATATATATATATATATATATATATATATATATATATATATATATATATATATATATATATATATATATATATATATATATATATATATATATATATATATATATATATATATATATATATATATATATATATATATATATATATATATATATATATATATATATAAATACTGTCTTTTTTCTTGTTAAACCATGATAGTGTCTTGGTATGTAGTTTGCAATAACAAAAATGTGAATGCTGTACCGCTATATGACTAACGAACACTTTGAATTTTACGAGGAACTTCATGATTGCAAAATTTTTATCTTCGTTGAAAATTTTGAGATTATTTTAGTCATCGATATGCTTAAAAATATTTTACATATCCTGCTCTACTTATTTGTTTGTAGTTTCATACTTTATCTCGCACATAGCAGGCAAGGCGGAGGGAACTGCAGGAACCTAGTACTAACACATAGGGAGTGTGTTAAGAAGTTTTTCGAGGCATTGCTTGTTAAATGGCGGAACTTAACGCCGTCCGAGTCGGAATCGAACCCACAAACCGTCACGTTTACAGGCAGACAATGCGGATCTGCGCCACGAAGGTCCTCTATGCTTTTATCCTTATCCAAGTTACAACATGTCCCCACTAAACAAAATGTTACTGATTCTAAAGAACTGTGAAGTGTTAACTGAGTACAATTTACTTAGTAAATGTCAAATTTTCCTGCACAACCTATAAACACTTTGATAATTCACGACAATTTCAACGACTCAAGCCTGGAGAGAAATTAAAAAAAATTATTCACAAATTGAGAAGATTTTTTGTGATTTAATAAAAGACACTTATTGTAATCCATTAATTGTATTTGAAGAAGAATATATATATATATATATATATATATATATATATATATATATATATATATATATATATATATATATATATATATATATATATATATATATATATATATATATATATATATATATATATATATATATATATATATATATATATATATATATATATATATATATATATATATATATATAACATGTTTTTTATTCATTTCACATACAACATAATTAAAAAAACACTTAATATAAATACTAAAAATATAACAAAATAAAAAATAAGACTTGCACAGGAACACAACCTGTTACAAATATCAACTTTAGTATATAAAACCAAATAAACATTAAAAACCAAATATTTTATCTACACACAAACGCTTTAAAACATTTTGTTTGTTTGTCACCTGCGTCATCTCCTGTTGATATTTTAAATGGTATTTTAATGACATCTTTAAGTTACTATTACTGCTGCTACTGTAATCACTTAACCAATTTATTTACTTGTTTACCTAAATACTGTGATTATAGGTAAAATTACCTAAGTGAAAGAGGTAATTTCCGATTCAATTTCTTTTAGAGGTAATATTTAGTGAAAAATACACTAATTGTAGGTAAAATTACTTAGATCCCCAGTCGGAGAAGATGGATTTTTCTATTTCCATTTTCTTCGCTCTGGTAAACTAGGCAAAGCGCGGCGTTGAGTTCCGCCACTCAACACGCAATGTCTCGAAAACGGCGGAAAGCGGGGACGGAGAAAGCAGGGACTGAACAACGGAGTGTCTTAACACTAGGTTCTCACGGTCCCTGCAGTTCCCTCTGCCTACCCTGCTTTGTGCGGGATAAAGCGTGAAGCTAATTACTTAAGTGAACGAGGTAATTCCGGGTTCAATTCCTTTTAGAGGTATAAGCGAATATATTTTGTGAAAAATATAAGAAATACTTAAAATGATAATAATAAAATATTTCTATAATTTAAATTATGAAAATATTTTTGTAGTTTAGAATTTTTAGACATTATGGTACGCAAAGGGCAATCAAGATATTGCATTAGTTTGTTATCATTGATGAGTAGCGGAACTCAACGCCGCGTTTTGACTAACTACGAGAATACGTAAAAAAATAAAAATATAAACTATTTAATTCTCTATTACCTATATAGGGATCTATATCCCTAAGTGGGAATCGAACCCACAATATACTGAAAATAACCTATATACATAATTTTACGCAATAAATATATTAATAAGCTTTTCTTTTACAGTGGCAGCTGTCTGCATACTTCTAGAAGTAGGTGCATTGCCAAGCAGACGCAGTGGATTTAGATGCAATGATCCGGATCTCTCTTTCCCTCACACAGGAGATACTATCTCCATCTCGCTCGTCGCTGCAATCACTGTGATTGTGCCGTACCTTATTGTAAGTATTGATCTTTTCTCTTGATAAAATGTAAAAAAAAATACTACTTACTTAGGTATATTTCTTTCTCATACTTCTCGCTTTAACCCGCTCTTAGCAAAGTATGTAGTGGAAAACGCAGGAACCGTGGAAAGGTAGTGTTAAGACACTCCATTTTCTGCTTTCCGCTTTTTCGAAGCACTACGATTAATTAGCGGAACTCAACATCGCGCTTTGCCTAGTTACCAGAGCAAAGAAAATGGAAATGAGTGGGAATCAAACCCACAAGCCGTCATGTGTACACACACGCTGCGCCATGACGGTCTACGGACTAATATCGACTATTTTTATGTTTAAATAAATAATAATATTTTTTAACACAAAAAATACAGATTAGTTCACAATGTGCAATAATAATGTCTATATAGTAAAGTTAACATTTTTCACGGTTCTTCCTATACTGTTTACAATTACCATATCAATCGCAGCCAAATGTTTATGTATCATTTACATACTTACATATATCATTTGTTTGAAATAAGACAAAAGTTTGAGCAAATTGTAAAGGCTGACCACACGACGTCCATCACCAAACATCCTGTATTGACGAGGTTATTTTGGTAGAATTATAAATTAAACTTCATTGTCATTTACCGTGGCGTATCGTCTACCTGTAAACGCGACGGTTAGTGGGTTCGATTCCCGTTTGGGGAAAATGGGTTTGTCATTTCCATTTTCTTCGCTCTAGCAAGGCAAAGCGCTGAGTTGAGTTCCGCCACTCAACATGCAATGCCCCGAAATGGTGGAAAGCGAGAAACGGAGTGTCTCAACACTAGCTTCCTACGATTCCTGTGGTTCTCTCTACTGCTTACTATGACCTAGATAAAGCGTGAATCCAAACTATCTCTATCTCTTTATCTCTAAACTAACTATCACTATCTCTCAAAAAGCTAGGAAAGAACTAACACACAGTGATAAAACACTCCAATCTCCGCTTATATTAAAGTATAGGCTACATCTCAAACAAAAAAGATTTAATGTGAAAAAAATAAAGGACGCCATTACATAATAAAATGAATGAACTTCAATTTTCTAGTTCAGCAATCATTCTATTACAGATGTGGGCAATTGAGACTGTCCTACACAGAGACGACGAGTACTCTATAAAGAAGAATAAACTCTACACCAGTGCTAGAGCCGTCGCGTTTATATATAGAGATTATATATACGGCGCAGTGGTTAATTTGACGATACTGGAGATAGTGAAGTGTGTAGTGGGATCACCGAGGCCTACCTTCTTCGATTTGTGCGAGCCGGACAAAGCTAAAACTTGTAGTGGGTAAGTTTTTTAACTTAGTATATATATTACGATAAGTATTGCAAATTACAGTCTGATTGTGACCGAAGAGTCGTTGGTTCGATTCTGACTAATGAAAAGCGAAAAAAATTAAAATGAGCGGAATCGAGTTGCGTTACTCGATTCGCACAGTATCGATAGTTTAGCGAAAAGTAGGGACGGAGTGTCTTAACACAAAGTGCCCTCTGCCTATTCTACCGTTTGTGGAATATATTATGAAATACATATACCTACGGCTAAAAATTGTTTTTTATGATTTTTTAAGTTTTACTACAATAAGAATAGGATAAATGCTTAAATATAACATATAATAAAACTCATATCGTATGTCTATAAGATTATCAGGTACCATTACTTGTATTTTTGAAAATTCACCCCTACTATATATATATATACTACATAAAATTAATAAGTTTAATAATGCCTTACAAAGCATTACAAAAACCATCCACAAAATTTCTCCCATAAAGCGTATTCCGTTATGGGAGAAAGCGTAAATATGGCAGGGAAATCTAGTATAGAAACATAGTGTTAAGACACTTCATTCTCTTCTTTCAATTCAATTGTCGTGACTTGAACTTCAGTAGTACTAAGAAACGTATGTCTACCAAAGCGGAAAAGCCTGCCATTCTTCTAAGAGTGTAAATCGATGCTACGCCAAGCGCGCTGACAGTCGTGTGCTGAAACTAAATAAATTTTATTATACCTTATTTAAAATAAAATATACATTGTGGTTAATAATTTATTTTTAGAGCTTATAGCAGGGTAAGCCCCAGGAATCGTAGGAACTGTGAAATCCTAGTGTTAAGACACTCCATTCACTATTTTCCGCCATTTCAAGGCTTTGCGTGTTGAGTGGCGAAGCTCAATACGACGCATTGCCTAGTTGCCAGAGCGAAGAAAATTAAAATGAAAGTATCCCTCATCCCCAAGTGGGAATCGAACCCAAAAACTTTAACTCATATTCCAGAATTATTTAATAACATATATATTTTACTTATAGCTCAGAATACATAAGCAGCTACACTTGCACGTCCACTAAGTACTCCAGGTACTTGCAAATCGATTCAAGCAGGAGTTTCCCTTCGGCGCACACGTCTTTGTCTGTCTACTGCGGACTTTTCTTAGCGGTAAGTGTTTTTTTAACTAAGGAAGTGTTTTGCTTTTTAGGGATTGAAGGGGAAGTTAGTGATAAGTCACTTAACTTTCCTGTTTATTTAGGGACACTAGAGTTTTTGTTGCGCGGATTAACGTACCTATAACGTAACTATATGTTCTTTTTACGTTTTTTCAAGGGTAAGAAAGGATGCTTTATGGTATGATAAGTGAATAAACACACCAATTTTGTTTTATTGTTAGTGGCGGAACTCAACCCTGTGGTTTGTCTTTGCTTTCGCTTTCTTGTGTTTTCGCTTGCCAGACCGAAGAAATAATAAGAAAATTATTTCATTCCCCCGAGTGGGAATCGAACCTCTAATAGTGTTTATAATGGCTCCAAACCTAAATTAACATAATTTTACAATTTTTTTCAAATATGATCTTTTTGGACAGCAACACAAATTTGTTTTTGTTTGTGTAAGAAATTTTAAAAATACTAAAAAAATAAACAAAATATCAAGCTAAGAATTAAACTCTAAAATATATATATATATATATTTATATATTACATGACTCATCTATAGATCCCTCTAGGAGTGACGTCCAATCAGCCGCCCCACGCGGAAGTAAAATTGACTGCTCAGTTAATTAACCCTGAGTAGAGGAACTAACTGTAATAACCAAAGAATATGTAATGGCCTGTGTATTATTGCACTTCCAATGTTCTTAGTTCTATTTTAGTAGTTATTAGGTATTTTAATTAAACTTAAATTTATAATAACAAAATAAAATCATTATTAATTTTATTTCTCTCATACTTTAAATTTGTTTTAAATTCTCAATCCAAAATATATATTGGCGTGCTTCAAGCGAAAGCTTAAAGCTTTAAAGCAGAGGCTTTATATTTATTTATTTATATAATCTCCTAAGCCGTAAACCTACATTCTACCACACTTTAAAAATTTGATCCCTTAATTTAAACAAAAGTTGATTTAATTATGGAATTGTATTATATTTTAAGTTAATACAGCTAGAAAGATCCGAAAGGCTACTGTGGGAGGCCCAAGGAGGTTTTAGACCTGGAAGAGGATGCATGGATCAGATCTTTTCCATCCGCATGATCACAGAGAAGTTGTTGGCTGTAAACCAAAAGGTTTTCTGTGCTTTTGTGGACTTGGAGAAGGCGTTTGACAGGGTTGTGAGAAAGAAATTGTGGGAGATACTACCCCGGTACAATGTGAGCGGACCCTTGCTGCAGGCTGTAAAGTCTCTTTATAGAGATCACTCAGCCTGTGTGCGAGTAGGAGCCGACATGTCGCCTCGGTTTGGCATCCAATCGGGTGTCAAACAGGGCTGTGCCATGTCGGCTTGGTTGTTCAATTTGTATTTGGATAGCTGTCTCCAAGGACTGAAAGAAAGTGATATGGGTGTAAAAGTGGGTGACTTGAAGGTAAATTGCTTATTGTACGCAGATGATGCAGTGCTTATTGCATCATCAGAAAGCGAGTTGCAGGCATTGGTCACCATTCTGAAAGACGGGTGTGAAACTAATGGTCTAAGCCTGAATGCAAGTAAGACAAAGGTTCTGGTATTTGAAAGAGACGAGGAAAGGACAGATTGCAAGATTTTCGTGAATGGAAATTTATTAGAACAAGTGAATGAAGTAGTATACTTGGGAAGTATGTTAAGTAGAGATGGTAGATACGAAATGGATGTGGAAAGACGTGTTGCTGCCGGTAACAGAATGAACGGTGCCTTAGCTGCGTTGTTGAGACGGCAGAACGTCAGCATCGCTGCACGTTTGGCCGTACACAATGCAGTTTTGGTTCCGACGCTGTTATATGGCAGTGAAACGTGGGTATTACAGAAGAAGAAAGAAAGAAAGATGAATGCTGCGGAGATGTGATCTCTTCGAAGGATATGCGGAGTCAGCTTAGCTGACCGAATCCGCAACGAAGAGGTACACAGGATGGTAGGTACCAGCGAGGATGTCACAGTAAGAATGAAGAAGAACGTGCTCAGGTGGTTTGGGCACGTCGAAAGAATGAGTGACGAAAGAATGGTAAAAAAGATATACGATGGAAAAGTGTGTGGTAAGAGAGGTAAGGGGAGACCTCGGTTGACTTTCGAAAACACAGTATCGAAGATACTGGAGGAAGGTCACGTAAAAAGCATGAGGACTCCCCGGAGAGCATGCATGAAGAGATTAATGACAGTGGACGAGGCGAAAGAGGTATGCAGGGACCGCAGCGTTTGGCGCTCCGTTCTCTCTGACTACCCCGCTAGGGATAGAGCGTGAAGATATGTATGTATGTATGTATGTTAATACAGCTTTCATTTTAATAACACGGTTTGTGGGTTCGATTCCCATTCGGAGAAGACGAATTTTTCTATTTCCATTTTCTTGGCTCTAGAAACTAGGCAAAGCACGATGTTGAGTTCTGCCATTCAACACGCAATGCCTCAAAAAAAGGCGGGAAGCAGGGACGGAGAAAGCAGGGACTTAAATTTAATGGCTCCTACAGTTCCCTCTGCCTACCCTGCCATATGCGGGATAAAGTGTGAAGCTAAAAAAAATTTTAGTAAGATATTTGTCTGACAAAAGTTTCTAAATACATTTCCTTATTTCCAGTGGTACCTCCAAAGACGAGCGTTCAGCTGGCACAATCGCTCTGTCCTCATTATACCTCTAGTACAAATACTGTGCGTTATATATGCTGTTATCTGTCCCTTGACGAGGATCACAGATCACCGACATCATTGGTGGGATGTTCTCGCCGGAGCTGTGATGGGAGTAGTCAGTGTTGTTTATACGGTAATTTTGATTTTTATACACTGTTATATATATATATAAAGTTAATTAGATGTATGATTATGTATTTAAATTATAATTAAATTCCATTTATTTATTTGATTAATATTGTTAGCAATATTGGTCGAATTAATATGTCTATAATTGCTCTCTTAAGTAACAGTATTATAATTTACTTAGTAGACATCAAAATCCTCTGTGCTATTATATCTCCGTTCCATTCACTAAAAGATTATAGATAAGGAGTTTGAGAAGATAAATAAATAAAAATATGTTTGTTTCCATTTTAACTTGCTTAAACAAAGCAATGTACAACAACCTATCATTAAGTGAATGGTTTACTAATAATTGTTAACATGAAGTTTACTTCTGCAACCCCTTGATTTTTTATCTAAAAATCCTATAAACTATGACATAATGACAAATCTGTTGTAGATGAACGTTAGTTCATCTTAGAAGGAGCCCCTTTAGAGATGAGTTAACGTTCACCTACAATTTTTAGCTCCTTCCACTACCTAACCATATTCTAAGTGATAATTACTTAATATACATAAACATAAAGAATCTCTATTCTCTATTTTAGGTGCTAGTTCTCTGCAAGAACTTCTCCCAACCAGCTGTGGTCAGCACTAGTGACATATCGAGTAGTGACAGCAACAATCATCAATCTGTCCGGAGGCTCCTTTCCAGCCAACCTAGAGCTGCGGTCCCCTAGCCCGAGGCTGTATAAGGCTTCAAGCCTTAGGATTGCAAGACATGTTTGTAAAAAATACATCAAAATGGACTTGGAATGTGATATTCCTACAGTGTTACGCTCAGAAAGTGATTGTGTGCTCTTTTAGAGATTTCTGATTGGAAATTTCTAGAAAATATTTCTAGAAATAGAGTTTGGAGAGAGAACGTTGAAATTTTCTCTAACTTTCGCCTACAAAGCGTTACGTGGTATATATTTCATTATCATATCATAATTTTAAGTGGCAAAGCTTAGTACTTGTGTAAATTATTATTTAATTAGTGTAAGTCAAGTTAAATCAACTCTACATTTGATTAATAAAGAACTTTCAAGATGAAGCTTTTTCTATTATTATTAATAATAATCACTTCTCTTGAATAATTGTATTTTGATTTTATCGATGTATATTTTTGATAGTCATTAAGAATATGATCATCATAGTATGTTGATTTAGATATGACATAATGCATTTAAAATTAAAATTTGAACAATTGCCATTATTATATGTATATAATGAATGAATGACATAGTTATATATATTTTAATAATCTATTATGTTAATTCAACATATTAAAGGATCAAAACAATATTATATAATACTCAGTTAATGAAAACAATTTAACTATAGTAATAACTGTTACCAAACCATTACTTAATGATCCCAAATTTATCAAATTTATTAGTAACCAGTGTACAATTTTGGACTTACATATATATATAAAAATATATATATATATATATATATATATATATATATATATATATATATATATATATATATATATATATATATATATATATATATATATATATATATTATATATATATATATATATATATATATATATATATATATATATATATATATATATATATATATATATATATATATATATATATATATATATATATATATATATATATATATATATATATATATATATATATATATATATATATATATATATATATATATATATATATATATATATATATATATATATATATATATATATATATATATATATATATATATATATATATATATATATATATATATATATATATATATATATATATATATATATATATATATATATATATATATATAAAAATTAGAAAAATGTTTATGAATAAAAAATATGTTTAAATAAATAAAAGTAAAATTTTCGAATAGCTTATAAGGTTACGTAGCTTTCACAAGTTATTTATTACCAACGAAAGTATTTTACTTGTAGTACCTGTCTAGTCGTAAGTTGATAGATATATTTTTTTATTATTTTTAAAAAGAGAAATCTTAATTCCTTCATTAACATCGTATTACACACACACACACACACACACACACATATATATATATATATATATATATATATATATATATATATATATATATATATATATATATATATATATATATATATATATATATATATATATATATATATATATATATATATATATATATATATATATATATATATATATATATATATATATATATATATATATATTGCTTGATTTTGTTCACCTCGTAATAATAATATCATTATATATTGTATATAAACTAACCAAGTAGCTCAGACTTAATTTATTAAGCTTAAAAGCATATATTCTTCAATAAAACATTCCTTCGTGTTGATTGTAAATACATATTTATAAGTAGTGTGTGTCAGTTTGTATATTGAATCCAATAAATGTCTAGATATTTTTTTGTTTTTTTTTTCAACTCCCTTACAATAGTATCATACCTGTAATATTTTTGTTTATATAAACATTTTATTAGTAATAATTGAAAAAAAAAATTTACGTTTTAACTCCAGAATAAAAGCGATATATTTAAAAAAATCTTTTGAAAATCGATTTGGCATTATACAATATTTATGATTGCCAATCATAAAAATGTAGCCTTTGCCTATATGTATCTCCTTCTCGTATTGATTGTGCGTGGTATCATTAATATGAGATTAAGAGACATTTGACTCTCTCTAACACAGGCAGAGGCAGAAGCGTAGGCAGAACGAACTAAATATTGAATCCCCACTTTCTGCATTACGAGGCATCACGTGTATATAAAAACAATGGTGGCCTTTTTGCATTAGAATGGAGAAAATGATAATAATTCATTCTCCCTTAGTGGGATTCGAACCCACAACCGTTACATGCTGTGCCTCAGAGCTACGGACGGTCCTTCCCAAAAGTTTCATACTAAAAAATATATTTTATATCAATTTGTTAAATGAGACAGTACGCACTCTACCTTATGTGGTTGTACCAGAACTTGTCTAACTGCTGCGAAATAATTTAATATCCCAATGTATCAACAGAAAAATGTTATCACTTTTAAATTCTTATTTGAAAGTGATAATAGTTTTAGGACCGCCGTGGCGCAGAGGCATAGCGTCCACCTGTAAACGCGACGGTTTGTGGGTTCTATTCCCACTCGGCGAGGATGGATTTTTCTATTTCCGTTTTCTTCGCTCTGAAAACTAGGCAAAGCGCGGCGTTCAGTTCCGTCACTCAACACGCAATGCCTCGAAAAATACGGCAAGCAGATACTAAGCAACGGAGTGTCTGAACACTAGGTTTCTACAGTCCCTGCAGTTCTCTCTGTCTCTCTGCCTACCCTGCCATCTGCGGGATAAAGCGTGGAGCTAAAAAAATCTTATTTTACACATTATATTACAAAATCAATTCCATATTTCGTCTTTCCGTCTCCGTCTTCCGTCTTTTTTGTGCTAACTGCCTCGTGTTTTGTTCGTAGCGTGTGTATTCCATGTATTACGCGCAAAGTTATGGGGTTAACTATGTTAGATTTACAACTAACATCGATTTGTTGCTTTACATGAAGTGCAAAGGAGTTAAACTACTATGGCATTTGTACAAAGCTAGAGAAGTAGCTAAGGTAACTAAGATTTTGTAAGCAAAATTACTATTTTATTTTAATATTGTATATATAGACTTTATCGATCGACTTAATATATATACAATTATTCTATTAACATATTTATTTTATTATATTTTATATCATATATATCTGATTTCAAAAATTAAATTACATTGTATATCTGTAATTCAGCTAGTCTATTGAAAATGCCAAGTCTAAAAGGGCTACAGATAGAATTTACTGTAACATGTTAAAGCTTAGCTGCAACTTAGTTTACGTGAACTGTAAACCGTTAGTGCTAATATGTACACGTACCAAGAAACCTTAAGATATGTAGAAGGAATGGCTTATTTTCATTTCCGCAAACTAGGAGTATCAACGACGAACTAATATTTAAAATAATAATTAGTTAAATATATCGTTTATTTTTTAAAATATTACTGTTGGTTTATCATTTATGAATATAAAATATGACTCACATTAATACATACGTGATTGTATTTTTCATACATAATTAACGTTGGTTTAACGCTAGAATATATCTGTGCAGCGAAACGAGAGGTTGAGTGTAAAAGACAAAAAAATCTTAATAATATTGCGCTTAGGTAAGTTTGAATCCGCCGTAGATATGGATATGTAAGCCAGTAATTTGTTATAATAATAACAATAACGTTTTATTATATATACTAAATTGGTGCAGTAGCGTCTGCCTGGAAACTCGACGATCTGTGGGTTCAATTCTCAATGATTTTTCCATTTCCATTTTATATATATATATATATATATATATTGCTTGATTTTGTTCACCTCGTAATAATAATATCATTATATATTGTATATAAACTAATCAAGTAGCTCAGACTTAATTTATTAAGCTTAAAAGCATATATTCTTCAATAAAACATTCCTTCGTGTTGATTGTAAATACATATTTATAAGTAGTGTGTGTCAGTTTGTATATTGAATCCAATAAATGTCTAGATATTTTTTTGTTTTTTTTTTCAACTCCCTTAACACACCTGTAATATTTTTGTTTATATAAACATTTTATTCATAATAATTGAAAAAAAAAAAAATTACGTTATAATTCCAGAATAAAAGCGATATATTTAAAAAATTTTTTGCCAATTGCCAATCATAAAAATGTAGCCTTTGCCTATATGTATCTCCTTCTCGTATTGATTGTGCGTGGTATCATTAATATGAGATTAAGAGACATTTGACTCTCTCTAACACAGGCAGAGGCAGAAGCGTAGGCAGAACGAACTAAATATTGAATCCCCACTTTCTGCATTACGAGGCATCATGTGTATATAAAAACAATGGTGGCCTTTTTGCATTAGAATGGAGAAAATGATAATAATTCGTTCTCCTTAAGTAGGATTCGAACCCACAACCGTCACATGCTGTGCCTCAGAGCTACGGACGGTCCTCCTCAAAAGTTTTATACTAAAAAATATATTTTATATCAATTTGTTAAATGAGACAGTACGCACTCTACCTTATGTGGTTGTTCCAGAACTTGTCTAACTGCTGCGAAATAATTTAATATCCCAATGTATCAACAGAAAAATGTTATCACTTTTAAATTCTTATTTGAAAGTGATAATAGTTTTAGGACCGCCGTGGCGCAGAGGCATAGCGTCCACCTGTAAACGCGACGGTTTGTGGGTTCTATTCCCACTCGGCGAGGATGGATTTTTCTATTTCCGTTTTCTTCGCTCTGAAAACTAGGCAAAGCGCGGCGTTCAGTTCCGTCACTCAACACGCAATGCCTCGAAAAATACGGCAAGCAGGTACTAAGCAACGGAGTGTCTGAACACTAGGTTTCTACAGTCCCTGCAGTTCTCTCTGTCTCTCTGCCTACCCTGCCATCTGCGGGATAAAGCGTGGAGCTAAAAAAATCTTATTTTACACATTATATTACAAAATTTAAATAGCTCTTTCTTGTGCTAACTGCCTCGTGTTTTGTTCGTAGCGTGTGTATTCCATGTATTACGCGCAAAGTTATGGGGTTAACTATGTTAGATTTACAACTGACATCGATTTGTTGCTTTACATGAAGTGCAAAGGAGTTAAACTACTATAGCATTTGTACAAAGCTAGAGAAGTAGCTAAGGTAACTAAGATTTTGTAAGCAAAATTACTATTTTATTTTAATATTGTATATATAGACTTTATCGATCGACTTAATATATATACAATTATTCTATTAACATATTTATTTTATTATATTTTATATCATATATATCTAATTTCAAAAATTAAATTACATTGTATATCTGTAATTCAGCTAGTCTATTGAAAATGCCAAGTCTAAAAGGGCTACAGATAGAATTTACTGTAACATGTTTAAGCTTAGCTGCAACTTAGTTTACGTGAACTGTAAACCGTTAGTGCTAATATGTACACGTACCAAGAAACCTTAAGATATGTAGAAGGAATGGCTTATTTTCATTTCCGCAAACTAGGAGTATCAACGACGAACTAATATTTAAAATAATAATTAGTTAAATATATCGTTTATTTTTTAAAATATTACTGTTGGTTTATCATTTATGAATATAAAATATGACTCACATTAATATATACGTGATTGTATTTTTCATACATAATTAACGTTGGTTTAACGCTAGAATACATCTGTGCATCAAAACGAGAAGTCAACTGTGAAAGAAAAAAATGCTTAATAATATTGCGCTTAGGTATGTTTGAATCCGCCGTAGATATGGATATGTAAGCCAGTAATTTGTTATAATAATAACAATAACGTTTTATTATATATAATAAATTGGTGCAGTAGCGTCTGCCTGGAAACTCGACGATCTGTGGGTTCAATTCTCACTCGGATAAGATGGATTTTTCCATTTCTATTTTTTCGCTCTGGCAACTAGGCAAAGCTCGGCGTTGAGTTCCGCCACTGAACACGCAATTCCCAGAAAAAGGCAGGAAGCAGGGAAGAAGCGTTTTTACACTAGGTTCCTATGGTTCATGCCATTCCCTCTGTCTACCCTGTTATGTGCAGGATAAAGCTAAAGTTGAAGCTAAAAAAAAGAATTACAAATATTAAAAATAATACTTTAAATACCTATTGCTAAAGTGCAATGGCGGCCTTATCACAAGTGATCTCTTACAGGCAACCATTCGATACAGTATACATTACAATAAGATACGAATCTACACCAATATTTATCTCACAGATAGAAACAAATGTTAATGTTCGAAGTTATCGTTATCAGAAATTTCAAATAAAATAAAAAACTTTAAAACGAATCGTAAGTGTTCTTGTGACAGGCGCTTGCAGTTTTATAGAACGCAAATAAATAGCAAATATTCCAGTGAGAATTGCTGTGGGAGTGAGCCATAAATTACTCTATGTAGTGTAGGGTGTACATATATTGTGAAGTAAGGGATTTAAAAAAAAAAACAATTTTCGAAGATTTGTTTTTATCCATCTGTGGTAGCTTTTTATTTGATATGTCAAATAATAAAGAACTTGCAACTTGCTTTATATAAGCATATACTTTATTTAAAATAGAAACGAATTTCAAAATCGCTCAGAAATCAATCAAAAATCTTATTTAATTGTTATATTCTTTTATACATTAAAATCCTTATGTTTAAACGTTTACTGATTAAATATCAAAATATATAAAGTTGTTATATCAATAGTACAACCGGCTTACAAAATTTAAACCATACTCTTTACTAGATATCTTAACCAAATGAAGACTATAAAAGAAAATAAAGCTTGACATTAACGTCCACAATGGACTAAAGTCCTGCTACTTAACACGCAATGTGCCTGAAATTGTGCAGGAAGGGGACAACAACAACCTTACTAAAAACGAGAAATATCATAAAAAACTGTATATATTTTTATTTATTTTTATAACCTCACACTAACTGAACCGTAGGAACCATAGAAACAACGCTTTGCATATCGAGCGGTGGTCAACGCCGCAACGTCTGCCTGTAACGCGACGGTTTCTGGGTTCGATCCCCAGTCGAGGAAGATAGATTTTGCGATTTCCATTTTCTTCGCTCTGGCAACTAAGGCAAAGCGCGGCGTTGAGTTCCGCCACTCAACACGCAATGCCTCGAAAACGGCGGAAAGCGGAGACGGAGTAAGCAGGGACTGAGTAACGGAGTGTCTTAACACTGGGTTTGTATAGTTCCTGCAGTTCCCTCTGCGTACCCTGTCATGTGCGGGATAAAGCGTAAAGCTAAAAAAAAAAAGTGGGAATCGAACCAAAAAACTGTTGCGTTAACAGAGAGACATTATGCCTTTGCGCCACGACCGTACTATTTTGAGAAGAAAACTGCTTAGCATTCCATATTATTAAAAAAACTATATATATATTTTAAAATGTCCCAGTTATAAACATCGCAAATACACCCTTTACATAACTTAGCTGCCCTAGGCCCTCGATACACGCTAAAGCAAAAGAACCTAAAGAAGAACATAAAGAGCGCATCGTGAACGGACACGCCTACGCTTGCATGCTAGACGTATCTCGGCTAAGATTTATAGAGTTCATCAATAAGGGTATTAGCGAAAAAATGTTTTTTTTTCATACAAAAACTATAAGGACGCAATCGGCATGGAATTTCAAGCTTCGAATTAGTTATAATTATATTTTTATTGTATATATATTTTGGCAGCATAATCTATCTATATACCAAAAACGAGAAACGGTGTGTCTTAACAATAGGTTCCTTCTGCCTCTGTTATGTAGGGGCAAAAGTGTGAAGTTAAAAAAATGTAAAGAACTAGTCGTTTCTAGTCGAAACTCACGGTTTTGAAGATTATGTTAGCACATAAGTAGTTTTCAAAAAACTTTAAGGCTTCTTAAACTTGTCTTGATTATGTGTAATTTTTTTACTTTTGCAAATTCAAAGCGCGAATTTGTGTCCTGCTACTTAGCTTCGACTATTTCACTATTTTAGGAAGAAAATGATAAGTAGAGTGCTTTGATTGCTTCTGTCTACCCATATTCATAAATATAATAAAAAGACGACGATATTACAGCGGCAAATGTTGTAATATATTATAATATAGATTATAAACAAATACCTTAGTGAACGGTAGAACTTGTAAAAAATATGAAAACTACTTGAGAGAAATAAGTAGTATAAAGCATATAAAAGTTTCGACAAGGCGTGATGAAGTGCGCATGTCTTAGTGGTCAGAGCAGTTGGACGGTTTCCAAGAGGCGCGGGTCTCAAATTGGGTTTTCAATAGCAGTGTGCTAGATTCTTACTCGACGAGACTAATCGATTCAAAGACTCACACTATCTAACGGAGAATGGAGTGTTTCAACAATATTTTCGATAAATTAAAAAAGTTATGGACCAAATTTCTGTAGTGTTAATAGTATTTCAAATAAAAAAGACACTACGATATATAAGGTGAAGCAAAAAAGAGTTACATAGTAATGCAACCAGCAATACCCTCTCATAAGCCCTACGAAACATCGACTATACTCTAATTAGATACGCATAGCTCCCGCTAATGTGTATAATGAAATCGGCTTGCAGCGAATTCTGTTATACTTAATAGTATTAATTGCATTTTACCGTTTATTTTCGTGTTCACTTCGTGCTTTACCATAGGTTAAAGGTTCTTTTCAAGTCGATTTGAATTTCTATTTTTTTAAGGACGTATGAAAAAGGGTTATAGAAAAAGAGTGTCTCAGGCTTTATCATGTACATTGCAGGGACCTGAAGAAACTTTGGGAGTCTAATGTGACTATTTCATTCTCTGGCTTTAATTTTATATAATATACATGAAAAAAATATAGGATTTTTGTATTTTTTAAGGACATTTTTAATTATTTTACTAAACATTTTATTTCATTAATATCCACGTTACATAAATAATTAAAACATACGTTGGTTATATACAATATCATGTCAAAATTGCTTTTAGTCTGACACCTAGAATAGTGAATAGAAATAAAAAAATACTCAATTCCCCTGAATTGGGAATCGAATTCACAACCGCATCCGTTTCGTTTCTTAATGGAAAAATATTAAAAAAAATCAAAATCAAACTTCTGAGATTACATCAAAAGTGTAAAGAGGGCCTTAAATTAGTGAATTCCTCATCTATCAAAAGTTATTGCTACACTAATAGTGCTAAACAGATCCATTCACTTCGATTTTATAGCTTGGACCCTTCGTTTATTGTCAAGATTACGTTCATCATTTCTGTTATACTACGTTTTAAATGATAAAAAATATAAGTAATATTGAATATAAAAAAGTTTATTATGATTCATATTAATTCTATATTTTTAATGTTTTCACGCTTTATCCCGCAGATAGCATGGTAAGGAGAGGGAACCATACGTACGTGTTGAGTGGTGTAACTCAACGCCGCCCTTTACTTGTTTTTTAGAGCAATAAAAATAGAAATAGAAAAATTCGTCTTCTCCCAGTGGGAATCGAACCCACAAATCATCGCGCTGACAGACAGACGCTACGCCTATGCGTCACGACACTCAATTAATTATATATACTTCACTTACATGTAGCTGTAGTAATTAAATTTCAAATTAAAAAAAAATAGAAACAATTTAAAATTTATACGCATTATTACTTACATACATTAAAAATAAATAAAACATTTGTTATTTTGTTTTTTTTTTTTTTTGAAAAAGCAATATTTTTTTAAATTGAAATTTAAGGAATATTTCGATTTTTTTTTGTTAGCTTCACGCTTTATCCCGCATATCGCAGGGTAGGCAGAGGGTACTGCAGGGACTATATGAACTTACTGTTAAGACACTTCGTTGCTTAGTCCTTGATTTCTCCGTCTCCACTCTCCGACGTTTTCGAGGAATTGCGTGTTGAGTGGCGGAACTCAACGCCACGCTTTGCCTTTTTCATTCAATTAAACCATTACAAGTACTTAAAATGTCACTAGTGCCGGACTGGCACTATGAACCTACTACCTGCTCGTAAAACAGCATGTTCTGTTGAGAGGTCGACGGGAAACTCAGTTGCTCCGTTGCAAGTAATGTAAAGTAAACTAATTTATTGTTATATAATGCGAGTATAACGTTATATTGGAAGTAATTGCAGTTACCATGGTTAAAGAATATCCCTTTACTTACTTAATACTTTGAAAACTATAAAAAAAACAGACGATATAATTTTATAGAACTTTCACTAAAACCACTGAAAAAAATTGTGAAGCGTATTACAACTTTCTACTCAGAACTCTTACTTGTTCGAGATTTCGGTAAAAAAACTGCAATTACCATAATTTTCATAATAAATTATAAAAGAGAAAAATTAAAAAAAAAATCTACTACATATTATGTTTATTATAATAGAATATATAGAGATAGCGTAAAAAATCCTAGAGCATCAATCTAGCGAGCTCTATGCTTGTTTAAAATACAACTTCAGCAATAACTTATCACCTCTCTGGGAATGAAAATAACTGTTCCCCCCATTGTCACTTATATATTCGTTAAACCTACGACAAGGATGATTTAATGTTGTTCCGTCCATTAGTTAACAAGCAACCGTTATTTTAAACTATGTTTAAGCTACTTCACGTAAAATAACTTAATTCTTTTATATAAATTTAAATGCTCTTAAATATTTATATATAATTTATAAATTGTAACATGGTTTTTTGTTGAATTTAAGTAAGGATTAAGCAACGATTTTCGTAAATCAGCACCACAGAAAGTAAAATAGGGGCAATAAAATTGTATGAAACAACGTTCTTAAAGGTATCTAATTACATTTAACTGTTACTGCGAAAATACTAGAAAATTAGATATTAATACAAGAGACGATTTTTCGAAATATCAACGGAATTTGAAAAAACATCAAGATTTTACTTTAAATACAAATGTTTTAAAATTAAAATCATGTGAAAAATGTTTTGCTATTTCCAAAGCATTAAGCTACTTGTCAAAATAATATTAAAAATAACACTATAAAATTGTTTATATCTAGAAATATAAGGTAATAAAGTCAATTTACTTGAATCAAGAACAATGCTATTTATACCCACGCTGGCTTAGGATTTACCTTATCTTGATTATCTCAAGCGATATCAAACGGAATGCTTTCTGAGATTTTACGAGTTAACTATAAAATGCTTAAAAATTACCATCTGCTTCAATATATTTTCGTTCATATTTGTTTTAATTTTTAACCGACTTTAAAAAAGGAGTTGTCAATTTGATTGGTGTGCATGGGATCTTGTTGGTATTTCATAATATTTGAGTGTAAAAACTTACATATATATATATATATATATATATATATATATATATATATATATATATATATATATATATATATATATATATATATATATATATATATATATATATATATATATATATATATATATATATATATATATATATATATATATATATATATATATATATATATATATATATATATATATATATATATATATATTATAATATCTGGAAAACACGTAGGTACACACACATACATGAAAAGTAACTTAGGCAAGTAAATTTTAGCTAGTTCAGTTCCAGTTATCTATTTTACTTTTATAAATAACTTTTTACATACTTAATGGGAAAAGTTTACGTGTTAATGATGGCTTTACACTGAAGCGTTACTTCATAATAATTACAGTTATTTATAATATACTGGAAATACACTAGAATAAATCGAAAATACATTACCAGTAATAAAATATGTTAATATTGGATGAGGTCATATAAAAAGGACCCTTACTAGTCATGTCACATAAAGAATTTCACGACAATGAAAGAAGCTAAAGTGGAATGCAGGGACTGATGCTTTTTACGATTCTTATCTCTAATCACAACACTGGGGATAAAGCGACGTACAATAATATACTTTCACGTACATACGTGCATTATAAACCGAGAGTATATAATGACATAGCACTATTTCTGTTCGAAATAGAGTGGCTTAAATGACCTCATATGCATAGTTGGCTTAAACAGATCAAATAACCTGTTATATATATGAACTGATTTAATATAACTGTATTATATACACACACAGTATATAATCGGAAACAAGCCGAAGGCGGAGAATGCTTAAAAACTAAAAAAAAAGGCTAAAAAACGTGTTAGTTAAAGTGTTAGGCTTAATATATCTTTCCCGGTGATTATATTATCTTCACGCTGTATCCCGCATTAGTATATGAGATGGAGCGTGAAAGAGAGCTCTATAGTGTATGTATATATGTTCCAATTCATAAGCGTTATTTCACTAGCATTTTATGTACAGTTAGTTCTATGAAATATGACGCTGTCAGTATAAGGAAGTGTTACAAATAAAATATATTGAAGTAATAAATGATATATTTACGTACTGACATCTGGTCATTGTGTGAATTTCTCTAGATATTCTATGAAATTTGTATATGCATGTTTGTATACGTTTTACTGTAATCGCAGAGCTTTTGTGAAGCTTTTGATAAATGGCACATATACTATACGTTTCTTATGTTAATATTTTGCGACTCATTCCAAGTTTGTTCACCAAGTGCTTTGGTCACACTAAACATAAGTTAAAATATGAATTTATTGGCAAATAAATTATTTTCTATTAATAAGCACAGTGGCAATGTTAATGACTGACTGACTGTAAATTTGGTAGTATGTGTTAAGAAGCGATTTCTACCAGCGAAGTCGATTGCATATTGGAAATACATATATACATACATCTACGTAAAAATAATGAGAGTCATTTAAATTAATGTTGTAGATATTACAACCGTTGTGAATACACGGCACGATCCTTTAACGACTCCTTAAAGTACTGTTTACACGATTGAAGTGAGTGGGTGTAATGTGAATCTTTTAATAGAAACATTATATGGAGCATCATAAAGGGACTAAAAGCTCAAAAAGACAGGTAAAGCGAAAGCTGTGAATTGGATCCCAGTTAGGAAGTCGATTCTCTTAAATTCTGACAAAGATTTAATTATTTCTTAAATTTCTACTATTTATTAACCTCTTCACAGCGGTCTCTGCAGCAGCGTTTGGCGCTCCGTTCTCTCTGACTACCCTGCTGGGGATAAAGCATGAAGCGTAAACGTGAGCGTGTATGTATGTATGTATGTATGTGTGTATGTACGTATGTATGTATGTATGTATGTATGTATGTATGTATGTATGTATGTATATGAATTTGATTTTTATAAAGTGTTTCAAAAGTGACCAACGTAAGATTTCAAACCTGTGTAAGTGAAGGAGATAAAACGGGAGAGGTGTTAATGTTTTCAATATGTAAACGTTTCATAGTAAAATGAACCACGATTATACTTATAAAATATTATAAAAGTAATTTAAATCACTACATATTCATATTTAATAATAATTAAACATCTTCTAATCCACATCACTTGTTTTTCTCATGCCCCACATATTAATCTCAGTAATGTACTTTTGTTAATCTGTTCAAATCTCAAAGGTACTAAGTTCTTATCTGTTAAACGCTTCCACCTACATACGATTTAAGATAATGACCGTGCCTACCATCTGTCGCCCCATTTCCGGACGTTTTGTTTTAAAATAAAATCAAACGTATATTAAAAAAAAAATGGCTTACCGCTGTCTTTTCTTATGTATGTAAGAGTCTTTAACCCTTTACGACGAATTTTGATACGATTTATTTATAAATAGAATAATTTAAGAGGAACGTTTTCGCTCATTTTTTAAACTTCTAATGTAATGCTAATTATATGTTTCTATTTCAAGAGTAATATCTAAATAAAATATATGTAACATAATGACAATAAGCTGAATGTATCTATACATTGAAAAGCTTCATTGCTAAGAATTTAGTAGTGTCTTTGTATTTAAGACGTAATGTAAAAAGAACACATTTTTTAATTAATTTTAATTTTATGGCTGTGTCAACGCAATAATGCGGCGTTAAATTCCGCCACTTTGCCGACAATGCGTCTTGACGCATTTTCGATAGTTTTAACACAAAGAAAAAAAAATAATTAATCATATAAAGTATGCCAGTACATAATGAAACATACACTTTAAACGGTTTTCTAGTGCTTTCCACTTCGGAACAAACAGGCTGTTTAATTAATTTCATCTCTCATTAAATTATTGGTCTTTTTTTACAAGAGTCCAGTCTTTCAGCACCTGCATGGTAACCGGATTGGAATCACGAACCGCTTTGCGTTGATAAATATTCTTTTGTTTTTGTAAAATAAATATTCCTTGCCATGTGCGGGATAAAGCGTGAAGCTATATATATATATATATATATATATATATATATATATATATATATATATATATATATATATATATATATATATATATATATATATATATATATATATATATATATATATATATATATATATATATATATATATATATATATATATATATATATATATATATATATATATATATATATATATATATATATATATATATATATATATATATATATACATATATATATATATACATGTGTCTATATGCGTAATTTAGTTTGAAGTTTAATTCAATAAGATTCAAATATTTACAATCATCTTCTGGTAACAAAACAAGAAGAAATCATACGTTGAGTTCCACTATTCGGCATGATAATACTATAAGAAACAATATTAGCTTCCAATTGACTTTTAATTTTAATTGTTTTATTAAATATTAAAACCACTTTAATCAATCATTTAATTCAGAAATAAAAACAATACTTTAAAATTATATTAATTATATTATTACATTATATATGTAATGAGATGAAAATTTAGTCTTTTTTCCACTTAAACAGTTGCATTATCTTTAAAATAATAAAAATAGCATTCTGTACCAAAGTAAAATTCTGGGTCTCTCTAAGTGTCTGCAAAAAGCTTACACGAATAATATATAAAGATAGTTTTAATAATAAATAAAGTAATTTACTTTAAGTATTACCTATAAAGATACAGGAAATGGAACCTGCAACCATATTGTCAGTTAGACACTACTCAACATCTGGACAACTACGTCTATCTCTTATTTAAGTAAATAATCACAAATTAAATAAATTGTAATCTATAAGAATATGAGTATTTACAAGACGCTTCCAAAAGTACTGTACAATCGTAATATGTTAATACGTTAAGTATATTAGAGTAGATGTTAAGAAATTGGAAATATACGTACGTACAGTTATGAAGAGAAGTGTATAATATATTTTTTTAAATTAAATAATTTAAACAAGTACACATTTAATATTGTTTTTACTATAACTTGAAAAAATTATTACTGTTCATAAATTGCTGTTTATAATGTTGAGTTGCGGAGCTCAACGCCACGCTTTGCCTAGTTGCCATAGAGAAGAAAATGGAAATAGAAAAATCCATCTTCCTCGAGTGGGAACCGAACCCAGAAACCGTCCATTATTTTTATTTGAATATAAAATAAAAGTAATCTAGAAAACAGAATATCTAAGTTATCAAGTATATATTAATGATCTAGATTAGAAACAATATAAATTCTTTCTTTTTACTCTTCGAAATGCTGCAAATAAAAAAAACTGCATTATACTCTAATGGGGAATCAAAAGTATAGCTAATAAAATACTGCAATTCTTTGCAAAAACCAACCTCGACTTCGAACACCAGTATGCGAAGATCATAATAGATCAACAATGAATTTAACTAGGAAGGATCAAAAGAAAATTAGTAATATATGAAAAAAAAAACCACCTTCACCTTTTGTAAATGACTGTACAAAACCCAAACGAACGTGTAAATGGACGGAAGAGATATTTTTCAATAGCGCAATAATGATAACGTTTCTAAAAGAATATTGATATTCCAGTTAGCTATTGAGTTACGAGTGGTGCCCAGCATGGTATTACGATGGAAATTAAATTCAATTTTTTATCATTTTTATTGCTTTATACCTTTCAAGTAATCTTATTTTTTGTAGGTTTCCGATATAGAGACGTATATCATTTGAATATGTAATTAAAAGCTAGATTATTTCTGAATCCGTAGATATAGACTGTGATTTATCATTAACTCTCTCGGTTATCAAAATGGGAAACGTTTATTATTTCTTTTGCTTTAATAAGATAATGGAAGTGTAGAACGGAGAGCTTTGACACTAGGCTCTTTCGAACCTTGAATGCGGATAAAGCTGAACGTTGTAAAATATGGTTTCAAATAATATTTTATATTTCATCTTGGTGCAACAAAAAACTTTGAGAATTAGTCTTAAATTCTGTTTTCAGCTTCAAATATGATGTGTTATTTTTTTTTATTTTTTTTTATAGCTTCACGCGTTATCCCGCACATGGCAGGTTAGGGAACTGCAGGGACCGTGGAAACCTATTGTTAAGACACTCCGTTGCTTAGCCCCTGCTTTCTCCGTCCCCGCTTTCGGCCGTTTTCGAGGCATTGCGTGTTGAGTGGCGGAACTCAACGCCGCGCTTTGCCTAGTTTACCAGAGCGAAGAAAATGGAAATAGAAAAGTCCATCTTCCCCGACTGGGGATCGAACCCAGTAACCGTCGCGTTACAGGCAGACGTTACGCCTCTGCGCCACGACGGTCCTCGCTTGTTATAACATGTGTTATATTATAGCTATTAAGCTATTAAAGTATTTTTTTGTGTACGTGCGTTGCGGGATTACTCAGAAAGTTATGAATGGATTTCCAAAATTTACTTTATAACTAATTTATCTTTGCAACTGTATAAAAACAGTGCAGCACCAAGTTAGGCCTATATAAATTTTATGCCAATTTATTTATTTGTTTTTAAATAAAATGCGGCGTTTACAGGCTGGCGCTACTCCTCTGCGCCTCGACAGTCCTCTAAACTACTCAATTCTAGTTAAAAATATCTTTTAAATTCCTATGTACACACTTAGATAAACTGAAACAGCACTTCTTTAAAGAATTGCTAATCATTTCATACAGTCAAGTTCTAAGTTTGCGTGGGTTCTATATAAACAAGCTATGAATAAAGTGATGATTAAATATTTATCAATGGTGGACTGCGACTGGTAGGTACTGGTAACCTACCAGTAACCAGAGATGCGCACGCGCACGCGTATAAACAGTTTCTCCAGCAATCTTGCCCTTTGTTTGACTTTAATTTTTCTTTAATGTATTAAGCTGTAGTTTAAATGTCATAGTTGTTTTTTTTTTTTTCATTTTTAAGCCCTTGATTTAGGTTAAATTCGAAAATCTAAGTTCGTTTATGGTATTGTGTAATACTCGTATACCTTTTGATTACGATTACAGTTGTTAATTGTCACTATACTTCATCTATCGTTATCTGTAAAATGCGATACGATAAAGACAAAGAAAAAAAAACATATATTATAAATATAGCAAAAGTATTATACTATTTAAATATATTAAATTATCTTTTTGTACTGATAAGTCTTAGTAGGCGTCCACAACTTATACGTAGATGATTTTACTACATTTTATTTAATAAAGTTGGCCGCGAAGAAACTGGGTTTCATCGGAAGAGCGAGACAGTACTTCACGCCTGCACACCGATTGGCTCTATAGACCCCAGGTTCGGCCTCACATGGAGTATTGTTCTCATCTCTGGTCTGGGGCACCCCAGTATCAACTTGAACCATTTGATGGCATACAGCGTAGAGCCGTTCGCATCGTTGGAGACCCAATTATCTGTGAAAGGCTAGACACTTTGGCGCTGCGTAGAGACGTTTCCTCGCTGTGCGTTCTCTACCACTTATACCATGGGAAGTGTTCTGGAGAACTTTTTGATCTGGTGCCTGCCGCTGAATTCTCCAACCGCACAGTACGACACAAATTAAGATATCATCTCCACCATCTGGACACGTGGAACTCTTCTACTGTGCGATTCCGTAGGAACTTTTTTTTACGCACCACGCTAATGTGGAATAGCCTACCTGCGGCAGTGTTTCCAGATCGATACGACATGGGTACCTTCAAAAAGCGCGTCTACGTCCACCTTAAAGGCCGGCAACGTTCTTGTAACACCTCTGCTGTTACACAGGGCCGTGGGCGTCGGTGATCACTTACCATTAGGTGACCCGACCGCTCGTTTGCCTTGTCCTTCCCATTAAAAAAAAAAGCTATTTTTTACAGTTCCTCATGAGATATTGCGAACTATTAATTTTTATAAATATGTTATAGACAGTAACATATATAGTTATAAATATATTAAAAATATAATATATAATGAAAAATAAATTATTTATATTCTTCTGTTGGTTGTGAAGATGAGTACAAATGTGTACAAATATTACAACTAAATACGTAAAAGACAATTACGATTGCTCTAAAGTAGCAATTACATCATTTGCCCAAATTCAACGTTAAACTGTAGCATCCAAAGTAAAATTGGACACTTGAACACGGTTAACAGCAAATAGTAAATACAACCGTTTTCGTTTAACTGGAACCAGTTATAATCCTACGTTGTTACATTGGTACCCAATTCTTACATACTAATATTTTTTTTGTAGCTTTACGCTTTATCCTGCACATGGCATGGTAGGCAGAGGGAACCGCAAGAACCTTGGGAACCTAGTGTTAAGACACTCTGTTGCTTAGTCCCTGCTTTCTCCATCCCCGCTTTTCGCCTTTTTCGAGGACTGGCTAGTCCTCCAAGGACCGGCTAATATTTATTGAGATATTATGTATATGTTATGAATATATAATTTATTATGTTTTTAATCTGTATCTCAACACAGATTTAGGTTTTTAGTCAGTCAGTCAGTATTTAGATAATAGAGAAAGCTCACATAAAAAACAAAAAGTCTCCCGAAGGATTTGTTGGGACAGTGACAAGTGAGGCTATCAGTTAAATTGCTAAAGATAAAATGTAAAATTACAAATATTTTTGCATCTTTTATATATTGTACAAACTAAAAAAAATCCTTAGTTTTTTAACTAGACATAATTCAAAATAAAAATCATTTTTTCACGTTTTAATAGAGATTATATTATCAGTATGATATGAGTGTCAAATTTTATATCAAGTAATTATTTTCAAAGGTAAATAGCTTAGCAGTTCAGTGTCGTAATGGTAGCGAGTTTGATCGCCACTTAAGGGGGTGGTTTTTTTTAATGGATTCACGCAGTATCCCATTTGTAACAAGGTAGGCAGAGGGAACCGCGGGTATCTTGAGAACTTAGTGTTAATACACTCCGTACCCTGATTTCTGTCGTTTCAAGGCATTGCGTGTTGAGTGGCGGAACTCAACGCCGCGCTCTGCCTAGTTGCCAGAGCGTAGAAAATGAAAATGAAAAAATCATCTTCCCCGAATGAGAATCAAACCCACAAACGATCCTTGAGAGGTGAATTATTTTCATTAATTCGCTCTACTAACACAAAGTTCGCTTTTGTTCACTATTTTGTATGTTGACTGTTTCTTCAAATAACTATGTTAATTACTGTATATATAATAAAGTAAAAATTTTATATAATAAAGTAAAGTAATAATGCATGTGAAACTAATTTATGAAAGTAAATTTAAATTCATCAAATTTTAGAAGCAATAAAAACAAGCCAACCGTTTAGAATTATTTTAAGATAAAGAGGACAAAAAGAGGAACGTCGTGGCGCAGAGGCGTAGCGTCTGTCTTTAAGCACGACGGAGTGTGGGTTCAATTCCCATTCGGGAAAGTTGGATATTTTTATTTCCATTTTCTTCACTCTGGAACTAGGCAAAGCGCGGAGTTGAGTTCCGCTACTTAACACGTAATGCCTCGAAAAAGGCGGAAAGCGGGGACGGAAAAAGCAGGAACTAAGCATCGTAGTATCTACACTAGGTTCATATGGTTCCTGCGGTTCCCTCTGCCTACCCTGCAGAATGTGGAATGAAGCGTGAAGCAAAAAAAAAACAAAATAAAGAAATAAATAACAAGAATTATTCTACGTAAAATTAGAAAAAAGTAAGACCGACTTACCTTTATCTGTGGTAGTAAAAACAAACAAGTCACAAATTAATAGTGATAATAAAATGTCCCGTGACCACACACGCGGTGCACAGTGTGGTCGGCTGCTGGGACTAGAGCTTAACCCTTAATTACTCAAGCGGGCTATCTTTATACACATAATATAAATTTTAACTTAAATCTTACAAGAAAGAAGACATACTAAGGTTATGGATTAAAGTAAAATATTACCAACAGTTCACAATAAGGCGGCGTTGAGTTCCGCCACTCAACACGCAATGACTGAATTTCCCTTTGCTTACCTTGCCATATGCGGGATAAAACGTGAAGAAATAGTTCACAATTAACATACTGGCGAATATTGAACAAGATTTGCTTTGCTATATTTGATTAAGGCATTACGTGTATATCCCATTGACTGCATACTCGTTGTGCCTATTCTTATATAATGGGAGGAATTATTTAATTTTTCATTATTGACATTGACTTACTTTTTTATTCAAATTTACTTAATGTCTCAGTTTTATTGCTTTAATAAATCGAACTTACTATGGTTTCGTCTTCGCGGTTTACCTCTTGTTATTCACGTATGTGTGTAGTCGTTTGTGTGTAGTTCACGTTTGTGCGCATTTTTGTAAAATTTTAACTAAAATAGATTCTTATAGAAATAGTTTTTAATTTAGACAAAAGTTTAAATGCCATTTATGCCAGCGAACGGGTTAAAACGTGTGTGTTTAATCTTTGACAATAAAAAGTTGTTAATAAAACATAGAGCGTGTTAATTTCTTAAAGCAGCACCAAAAAATAAAAGTAAAGTAGTTTTTTTATGAGACACTATAAATGTTACGAAATGTACTCATAACTTTCAATTTTAATTACAAATTATTAACTATGAGAATTAATTCATTAAAAGTGATATAAAAAGTTAGCTGCGATGTTTTTAAGGCATAAGTAAATTTATATATACTTTTTTGTAGCTATACACTCTAGTGTGACAAACTATAAAGGATAGATCTTGCTAGTATTAAGACAGGCAAAGAGATTTTAGTGATTAAGAATTGTGTTCTCAGGTCTTCAAACGAAATCAATCGATGACATTCCAATGAATAATAACAGACAAATTAAATAAATAAAAACGTGAGCTTTAAATTTTTTGTAAGTTAACTTCTGCCTAACTAACTATATATAAAATAAAGAAGTAAATCAAGAAATAAACTTATTTTGCTCCAAAGATAATAAAACTGTGTACATAATATTAATCTCAAAAAAGTTAAAGCAACTGGCTAACTTTGAACTACGTGATTTTATAAGAGCAGTTAATAATAATCATAATAATCATACAGCAGTTAATAATAATCATATATGGAGAAATAAAATACAATTTATATATATATATATATATATATATATATATATATATATATATATATATATATATATATATATATATATATATATATATATATATATATATATATATATATGTATATATATATATATATATATATATATATATATATATATATATATATATATATATATATATATATATATATATATATATATATATATATATATATATATATATATATATATATATATATATATATATATATATATATACAATTTTATATACATGTGTAAGCACATATATACATGTACATATACATATATACTACCTATACTCTTCGTTACAGACGATTACGCAGTATTACTAGCTTTTATAAACACTTATGTGTATATCGTTAGGAAAGGTGTGTAATATCAATCCAATTAGAATAGTATACCATTATTTTATACTCCCATAGCAGCTACCATTACATTATAAAGGCAAGAACAATCGTTCATTGTTTCATATACAAGTTATCGTGCAGTACTGATTTTTATTTCGCATTCACTAATATTGCCGTTTTTGCTTAATGTTCACTCTAACTTAGTAAATTCTCATTATATATTGTATTGTTTTTATTATAATAGTTTATAATGGTAATTAATTACCATACTTAATTAAATTACCTAATACAATTGTTATTTTAATACTGTTTTAAATTAATAGTTTCATTATTATTTTACTACTGTATTACTTATTAATATATATTACATACTTCCTCCCAGTGAAACGGAGAATGCAGTATCTTAACACTCTACTCTCTTTGCTTACAATTATAAGTACCCAGTACTTATGCCGATTTATAGAGATTAAATGGCTATGTAATGAATATTGACTATTTAAGTAACAAACAAGAGTTTTACCCATCACAATTTCGGCATAATTTTGAGACAATTACCCATACGATGTAATTTGTCTTCCAGATTAGAGACATTTGAAATAAACTTAGTTTAATACATTATAATTAATATATTTTATTATTTAATCGTTTTCCTCAATTAGTAATCAGTAAACTACAACATGATGGCCTGAAACATTTAACGTTAACTCTTTTATTTTAACGTTACTTTTATATAGTTTAATAAAATAGGATAAAAAAATATTTATTTAACTGTCGTTCCATCTCCCTAATCAGGCGTATGAGAAAAAAATTGTCAATATTAGATTAAATAAGCCTACAATAGCATCGAGTTTATCTTATGAAATCGTTATTAAGTAAAATATGACCTATAATACTTAGTAATATTTTTACAGCTTGTAATATTCTTAGTATACAAATTTATTTAAAAATGTATACAAATGTATAATAAAACATTTAGTGACTATACTTCTATGGTTTCTACCTAGTGCGACATAATATTTTAAATGCTGGTGTTCCACTTCACTTAAAATAATTTAAAGGTAAAGGAAGCTCTTTATAATATAAATTATAAAGAAAAATCAACGCAAGACAATAGGGCGAGGGTGTCCACTTAACATCCGGTTGTCCTTCTGCTCGTTTACCGCCTTATTATGTGAAAAATAATATAATTAATATAAAAAGCCTCATCCATCAAATACGTGCACGTGTTATTGCATAGTGTAGAGCAGCTGTTAGGATTACATTTGCAGAGGTATTATTATGTAAACAGGTTGTAATTTAAGCACAGTTCGAATTCAAAATTTTAAATATTGCTACGATATCGTACACTCCTTACCTAAATTACACAATCTGTAGTATATAAGTGATAGTTTGTAGTCAGTTAAGACGGCAAAAAATAAAATATTTTTCAGTTCTCACACACTCAAAAATCTGTTTAGGCTTAAAGAAATCAAGAAATAAGATTTTTGACGCTTTATCCCCTTCGTGGCAGGGTAGGCAGAGGGAACCGTAGAAACCGTGGGAACCTATTGTTAGACATTCTGTGCCCCGCTTTCCACATTTCGAGGTATTGCGTGTTGAATAGCGGAACTAAACGCCGCGCTTTGCCCAGTTACCAAAGCAAAAAAAATAAAATAATCCAGAAGAATCGAACCGTCGCGTTTACAGGCAGATGCTATACCTCTGCGCTACGATGGTCCTCGAGAATATAATATTATTATTTAAATATTTGATATAAAATTATTTATCACAAATGGAATTAAGCCAAGCATAAGTAATGAGGCATCTGACATTTTCCATAGCTTTTGTATCTGTTTCCTTTATATTTAGCAATATACTGCAACGTTATTGCAAGTGCAATTTTTACGCAACATGCAATTTGCATTATGCCTAAGGGCAGATTACGGATATTTATTATCTGTACCTAAATGTATGCAGCTTTTAATTATCTACGAGTTAATTTTTAGATTATTAAATATTACTTTTTTGTAACTACACGCCTTATCCCACTTATAGCAGAGTAGGCAGGATCCGTGGGAACCTAGTGCAAAAAAATTTATTTCCCCTTTTTCAGCCTTTTCGAGGTATTGCGTGTTGAATGGCGGAACTCAACGCCGCGTTTACTTTTTTTATTCTATAAGTACTTTTTATTTTAGTTTATGTTTTAATTTTTGTAAAGCTGTTTTTCAGCTAGGAAAATTAAATTCTGTTTACGATTTCCTTAGTAACATTTTCTACCGAGGAAGGAAAATAACTACTAGGTACACATTGTATTTTATAACATACTTTATATATTATAACAAACTCAACTCATGATTACGTAACGTATTAACGTACGTAAACGTAACATACGTTCACATATCGCTTAGCATTCCTTGGATCATGTTGCGGACGCTGAACCAAATGTAAGTGTGTAGCAGAATGAGGAACTCCAAGACCTAAGAGTTCGGTGTGATCGTTTATGGTAAAACACTGTCAAGAAAGCCTCATATCATTTAGTAACGTACGATTTGTTGCGAAACCAGAAATTAACCAGGAATATTGCTAAATATGTAGAGTCCCCGTCATCTACAAAAATCTGCATTTGTTTCTTAAAATCAATTACATTACGGCCACAAAAAATAATGATTTAAGTAATAATAGAAACAAGACACCGTTCAAAAGCGTAATGGCGTTCAAGAAGTGATGGTACCGTCGCATGTTAAGCATTAGTTACGCTCTGAGTATTTAGAACTTTTAGGCTTTAGTAATTAAAGCTATTAAATGACACTTCAGTCATTTATAGTCTTTTATTTTACGTAAAAGACTAAAGGCGTGCTGGAAGAATTTAAAACTTGTAGTTGAGAAACGTTAGGTAAAGTTTGAAAAGTTCATAACTATCCTTCAGAATTTAAAAAAAAATATTTATTGTTATATTCAAATTCAAATTCAAATTCAAATTCAAATAATTTTATTCAAAATGAGAATACATGATTCATTTTTTGAACGTCAAAAACACTACCACCGGTTCGCTAAAGTTAATGCCTCAGACCTGAGAAGAACCGGCGCAAGAAAATCAGCGGGACTTTTCTTTTTTTTTTAAGTAGTCAATATTTTTACATTAATTCATTTTGATAATGACACATTTGAAACAGACTGAAGCGAGCATCTCATTCCCAAGGTGTGTTGTCATTTAAAAAATCATTAATCAGGTAATAACCTTTAACACACAAACGTCTTTTCACAATTCTTTTAAATTGTGATATAGAGCATTGTTGGACGTTTTCTGGGATCCTATTGTAAAAGAGTACACACTGCCCCATGAAAATGTAATCTAGTTATAGGCGCTGTAAGTTTAAGCTTATTTCTAGTATACATATTATGTGAATCACCGATTTTCTCAAAATCATTAATATTCTTTTTAACGTACATCACATTTACAAAGATATATTGAGATACAACAGTCAATATATTTATTTCTTTAAATTTTTGTCTTAAAGAATCTTTAGGTCCTAGATTATAGATTGCACAATTTTATATAATACATTAATTAGTAAATATGTATACAAAACCAAAATGTTATAGTAATTTTGTATATTTTTTTTTCATTTACCCGTGACTTTATAATTTGTGTCCTGGAATCTTATACATTTTAATATATAGGCCATATATAGGATGGTTGGGTATCGTTTACTTTTGTCCCAGTGATTATACGGCTTTATAATAAAAACAAATATAAAAATTTGCATCGTAAATATCCATAGAAAAGAATTGAATATAAGCGCAGTTCCTCGAGTGACTCACGAACTTAAATGTATACTATGTTTTAAATACATAATGTCAATAACATTTTTTGGATCAATCTTTAAATACCAGCATCGAATAAAATAATAAAATACATATAAAACAACTGTAATGTTTATTTCAAAAAAAAATCTTATACTATGCTAGCAACACTACAATTGTCAGACTTTATTTCAAATTTGACACTTGACAGTTACTGTCAATTGGTGTAATTAGCCTTTGAAAGGCCGGGTTGAGAAAATATTTCGAATGTGTGTTTTGTATGAACTGTAAATAATAAAAGATGTCCTTGTAATATAAATTTAAGAATTATCAATATTTTTATATCATATCCTTATTATAGTATTACACAATATTACGCCTCAGTACCATAAGTCGAAAGATTCACTATACAAACTATAGAGTTGAGTCATGCTTACAGAGTTTTCCCATATGAAATAATTACATTATAACTTGTATTCAAAGTGCGAGGTAGTGTCTTTCAAAATGATGAATAAACTGAAGCTGTTTTGGTCTAAAACTAACCGGTGGCATCGAGGTTGGTTCATTCGTTGTTATTTATTAATTCCATTATATCAAAAGAAATGTATTTGAAAATTTTTTAATGAAAACTAGTAGATATTTACTTATTTTACTATTATTTTATTTATATTATATTGCTTATAAAATTGTTAACATAATGTTTATATGACATTATATCATGAAACATTTTCATATTTTCACTTGTTAGTCGGGAAAATTTAGTGTTATTTGATACTCAAGTAATTATTGGGTTGTTCAGAGAATCAGCATTTAGCAGAAATTAACGTCATCAAGGAAATCCATTATAATTATTTTGAATCATCAGTGTTAATGATCTAGTATAAAAAATACGTAGTATGTACAAATTTAAATATGTACATGTATTAGGTATATTTTTATGCTTTATAATAAAATAAATTGCCTCACATTTCATCCTATATATAGCAACGTAGATACAAGGCACCTAGAGACTTATTAGGTTTACACACTCAATTGTGAGATGTTGCAAATTCTTTTTCATGTGAAATATTTATAATTTTTTGTGTGTTCTCCATATAAAATGATTTGTACTTAATTGGCCTACTCGGAATGTTATAAATAGTAAACTGTATTGAGATATTGGATTAGAGAAAATCAATCACATGCAATAAAATCACACCCAAATCACAAAAGTTAAATATAAAAATATCTTAAATACTTATTTTTATTTATAATTTCAGTACTATTCATATTCTTGGTGGTAGAAATGAAAGTGCTTCCAGGGGGACAACTTGGTTTTGTGTGTAATGATCCGGCACTGTCTCATCCTTATACAGGTGACACAGTCAATTGGAAATGGCTTATAGGAATTACTCTGTTTTTACCTTTTGTTGTGGTAAGTTTTTTTGAACCATATCATTGCCGTGGCAATTACTAGTTAAGGGAAGAAACTACTTATATGTAGCATTTCATGGATTTACCATGAGAATGCCGGGCCCATAGTGTTGCAGGAAGAGGAGCTACGAACAGTGCTTGGGACTTGCAACCTAAATTTAGATTTAAATGGGCCCTTTAAAATGCATTAACGCTGACCCCCACCAACCGAACTCCTCTTGTAGTAGAAGGCCTAACCTAACCAAATTTGAAATGATTCCACTAGTGCTGCCTTCAAAGTGCATTCTAGAAATTAATTAGTAATAGTTATAAACAGGTTAGACTTTGATCTTATAACTATGGTATATCTGCTATGCTATGGCATTTCATATGGATATAAAAATTTTATTTATGGTTATAAATACTGGAACTATAACATTTTTCATAAACTACATACTGTTTTCCTTGTATAAATAAATAAATGCCTACATATAATATTTAAGTTTATTTTGCTCTTAATAAATACTTACATATTACAAAAATTTACTAACAACCTATTATTTTTTAGCATTTTTACAACATTTTTTTATTATTGTAAAGTTTTTATTATAACTTAATTCACTTTGAGACCACTAAGTTGTAATAGGACAGTGTGAATTGGTATGAAGATTTAATTTCTTTAATACATTGCCACAAATTATCTTTGACAAAAAACTATAGATATAAAAATAAAAACTATGTCCAAATACGATAATTTTCACTTCAAAACCTACATTTGAGCACCATGTTATAGAGGCGTAGTATCTGCCTATAAACGCGACGGTTTGTGGGTTCGATTCCCACTCGGCGAAGGTGGATTTTTCCATTTGCACCATTTACTTCGTTCTGGCAAATAGGCAAAGCGTGCTGTAGAATTCTACCACTCAACACGCAATGCCTCGAAACAGGCGGAAAGCAGGGACCGGAGTGTTTTAACACTTGGTTCCAATGGTACCTGCGCTTTCCTTTGCCTACCTTGCCATGTGCGGGATAAAGCGTGAACCTATAAAAAATACCGTTCAACTTACAGTCGATTTTATCAGTATAAAGAAAAAAGATATATTTCTGAGCATGATCATCTAATTAAAAGTGTGCGGCAACTGTTTATATAATGTTGAGATTCACCACTCAATAACCTATATATACTATTAGAAAACATATAATAATTTAAACGCACCGGGGCTCGAACCCGCGCCCTCTTGCGAACCGTGCAAGCGCTCTCACCACTGAGCTGAGCACTCTAACTTCAGTGTGGATTAACACTTTAAAAATCATTAAAAATATGTCAAGAATATTAAAAATATATTATTTTATTTAAAAAAACTGTCAGTTTTATGCAATCTGATATAAATTTAGTATGTAATTTTGCTCTAACTTTCCTTACTATCAATGAGTTGAGTAGCGAAACTCAACGCTGCAACCTCCAATTTAGTAGGTAAGTAAAATAAATAAAATATAAAAAGCCAGTCCTTCAAGTGAGAATCGAACCCGCTACTATTACGCTTACAGTTTGACAGTCAATTTTGTATATGCTTAAAATTTCATACCTCGATATGGGCTTAAAAATTTAAACTTTAATACTTACCTGTATACTTTTTATTATTATATCTTAACTTTTTGTTGCCAAGAAGCCAACTTGTGTAATATTAAGTATCTCTTTTTATATGCAGTTTTTTACTTACTATAGTTAATTACTTAAAGTTTTAATATTATATATGTATATATATATATATATATATATATATATATATATATATATATATATATATATATATATATATATATATATATATATATATATATATATATATATATATATATATATATATATATATATATATATATATATATATATATATATATATATATATATATATATATATATATATATATATATATATATATATATATATATATATATATATATATATATATATATATATATATATATATATATATATATATATATATATATATATATATATATATATATATATATATATATATATATATATATATATATATATATATATATATATATATATATATATATATATATATATATATATATATATATATATATATATATATATCCCATTTCCAGATGATGTTAGTGGAAAGACAGCAAGATAAATCTAAACACGCTAAAGAAAATGCCTTATGGTGGTACAAAGAATATTTATACGGGTTTCTTATAAATTTAACATTAGTCCAATGTATCAAGCTCGTGGTGGGCTCGCCTAGACCACATTTCTTTGACACTTGCAGCCCTAAAGAAGCTTTGACTTGTGAAACGTAAGTGAATTTATTCATATATATATACATATATATATATATATATATATATATATATATATATATATATATATATATATATATATATATATATATATATATATATATATATATATATATATATATATATATATATATATATATATATATATATATATATATATATATATATATATATATATATATATATATATATATATATATATATATATATTCAACATTTTATATGTATATACAGAAAATAATTGAAATCATATACTTAATCGTACTCGCCTTGAGCATAAAAGATATATTCATACAAAAAATGCATAATGCATGTAAAAACTTCGCAGCGAACATTAAAAGACTAATTAGAGTACAAAAAGAGTCTTCTATTAAGAGTATTCTATTATTGTCAGTAATTAAGTAACGCTAATATCATTTTTCCCGATCCCGTTGGAATTTTGGGAATAGGTACTACTACTTTTATTTAAAGGATGTCATATATATATATATATATATATATATATATATATATATATATATATATATATATATATATATATATATATATATATATATATATATATATATATATAATATATATATATATATATATATATATATATATATATATATATATATATATATATATATATATATATATATATATATATACATATATATATATATATATATATATATATATATATATATATATATATATATATATATATATATATATATATGTCGTTATCATTCGTGTTACTAAGTCAATAGTTTCAGCATCTGATTACGTATAGATGAATGAATGATATGTTGTAAATGTATGTATTTATACGTGTATATATGTTTATATTATATTAATTTATAATTTTGTATATATGTATGTCATATTTATCATCATCTCATCTCATATACTCCTCTTTACTATCTCTAAATATCAGTATACAAATGTCATAATCTAAAAGTTGCCTAGAAGTCGCTGATTAGCGATAAGAGCGCCTTTTGTGTGTCTCTATAATGAATCTTCTTTTATGCTATTTTTGTAAATTGTGCTTTATGGCATACAACAAAGCATGAATAAATGAATAAATAAATAAAAACAAATAAGTGTATTATAGTTTTTTGAACCGGAAGACGATATTTATAAGATTATAAATTTAAAAACATGAATCATGACGTCATTGTGACGTCAATTGTAGGTTCATAATGCATTATGAGGTGTCTTTTTTAGGGTTCCGCAAAAGGAGAAAAGTATCGAAATTCTTATAATATTTCTCTCACTCTAAAGAACCAGCCAAAATAGTATTAAAATGTACTCAAGTCAATGACCACTTGTAGTACGGAAAAATTCAAGTTTCTAAGTTAACGCAAGTAAAGATATTTTAAAAAATAAAATTGTCGTGTCATCAATAAGTGTTAGGACTCTCCATTCCTCCGACTTTGCATTGCGCGTTATGTGGCGGCACTGAACGACGCGCTTTGCCTAGTTGCCAGAGCGATGAAAATGGAAATAGAAAAATCTATCTTCCCCGAGTGGGAATCGAACCCAGAAACCGTCGTGTTAGTCGCTTTAAAGGCATACGTTGCGCCAGAGTGTGAATAAATTTAAATTGTAACTTCCTAGATCTGAATTTGTATCGAGTTACACATGCACTAAGGCGCACTGGCTGAACCAATCGGACAGAAGCTTCCCGTCGGGACACACGTCGCTCGCTGTGCACGCTGGAGCGTTTATTATAGTGAGTATTAGTTATTTCACACATACATACAAACAATAATAGGTTAACTAAATAGTGTATATCGAAGTTGAAGTAACATGTGCTACACACACAGACACACACATATACTCAGTCATAAATACACACACATTCGTACATATTATACTATATTGCAGCTTAAATGGAAATTTAAAGTTGAAATTACAGTAACCGGTACTAGTGTACACATACGCACACAGACACACGCACATACATACACACACATACATACACACATACATACATACACACCCACATACAAGCAAGATAAAGCGATACTAAAAAAATTACTTCTCACAAATAAAAATAACGATATTTTCTTCCAGTACTACCTACACAGACGAGCCTCGAATTTGAACCTGCGTCCCATCACCGTCCTCCAGCTGGTCACCCTGCTCAGCACGGTGTTCTGCGCCGTGTCCCGCATGACGGACCACAGACACCACTGGTGGGACGTGGTCGCCGGCGCCGCTATAGCTTTGCCTGTACTGTGTTACACTGTGAGTGGCACTTCTGTTTTTGTTCTTTGTTCTTAGGATTTTATGCGTTGAGGTGATACACACTATATGGCATTTTCCCAGCTGTATATATATATATATATATATATATATATATATATATATATATATATATATATATATATATATATATATATATATATATATATATATATATATATATATATATATATATATATATATATATATATATATATATATATATATATATATATATATATATATATATATATATATATATATATATATATATATATATATATATATATATATATATATATATATATATATATATATATATATATATATATATATATATATATATATATATATATATATATATATATATATATATATATATATATATATATATATATATATATATATATATATATATATATATATATATATATATATATATATATATATATATATATATAATATATATACATATATATACATATATATACATATATATACATATATATACATATATATACATATATATACATATATATACTATATATACATATATATACATATATATACATATATATACATATATATACATATATATACATATATACATATATACATATATACATATATACATATATACATATATACATATATACATATATACATATATACATATATACATATATACATATATACATATATACATATATACATATATACATATATACATATATACATATATACATATATACATATATACATATACTATATATATATATATATATATATATATATATATAATATATATATATATATATATTATTATATATATATATCTATACATATATATATACATACATAAATATATAAACTTACACATACACACATACATATATATTTATGTAACAATATAGTGATAAAAGCAACATTATATTCCCTAATTAAACTTTAAAACAACATATAGATAAACATATAAATATACCTAATATAAAAAAATATGTTTTTAAAAAGACAAAATGTTCCTCACTCGATAGTAAAATAAAATATTTAATTAATTCAAAGTAAAATTTGAAAGTTCAAACCTATTACGACTCTCTTTTTGTTTCAGATATGTTCCTTGTGTAAAAACTTCCATTGTAAAGTCTCCACTGAAAAACCCAAAGAAAATGTTGCAAACCAACAGTGTACCAACATTGAAAATACATAAGTATTAATAAAATTAGTATATATTGTATTTAATTAAGTGTAATGATGTATGTGCTTGTACTTTGTTTTAAAAAATTTTATTTGGCACAATTACTTTTTATTTTCTTTAATTATGTTTTTCTTTAATTATGTTTTATTTAGATACCTCTCGAAATTCAACGCTGCTCTTCTTAACTTAGCTTATATTGAAACTTTGTTCGGTTAATTAATTATAGACTAATATTTAGCCAAATTAGTATATATTTTTTTGAAAATGTTTTTTTCTGTATTCTATATATTTTTTACTATATCGTACGAGAAAATAACATATATTAGATATTATGGTATAAAATATATAATTTAAAATCGCAAAAAAATTCAGTTCAGTAAATACAAGCACTAATTACTAACTAAACATAATATGCTGAAGCTAAAATAGAACATGCACTACTAATATTTAAATTTACTATTTATTTTGTGATAATTTCATATTTTTTTCATTTTCTAGTCGATTTTCGGTATTAAGTTATGTGATATTAGGCTTTGATTTCATTCTCTATTATAGAAATATTTGTATTATAAATACAAATGAGATTTCCTTCAAATGAGATTTGAATCTATGACCAAAGTCAGTTTGATACATTCCAATAGCGCACAGTTTATTTTTTATAAATGATTTTTCACAATATATATGTGTTTTATTCATTACCTCCTTCTTTTTTTTTCTTTAGCTTCCCGCTTTATCCCGCACATGGCAGGGTAGGCAGAGGGAACTGCAGCGACCGTGGGAACCTAGTGTTAAGGCACTCCGTTGCTTAGTCCCTGCTTTCTCCGTCCCCACTTTCCGCCTTTTTCGAGGCATTGCGTGCTGAGTGGCGGAACTCAACGCCGCGCTTTTCCTACTTGCCAGAGCGAAGGAAATGGTAATAGAAAAATCCATCTTCCTCGAGTGGGAATCGAACCCAGAAACCGTCGCGTTACAGGCAGACGTTTACGCCTCTGCGCCACGACGGTCCTCTAAAATAAGTTTCTATTAATTCAAATTTGTTTTTTATTAGCACTATAGTAAAGAAAGAATTTTACAAATCACATTAAAAAATAATCAGCTTCCCGCCATCACCAAAATAAAGTAAAAAAAAAAAAAACAACCAAATATTATCCATCATTTATTTATCACCAGTACTTAAAACAAATAAATAAACCAAACGATTAAAAGCGAAAGCCAAAAACAAGAAAGTCTCACAATTGAGCACTACTTAGGGACAAAAAAAGTCGTTTAAAACATCACGTCACATACATCTAGCTTCATTCAACCGAAATTGTCATAGTCGCACAACCATCGGTTAAAAATAACCAAAATACTTGAAATGTTGCAACAATATAACAATTATTCGGTTATTTCATGAATAAATTAACTACTACATTGAGAATACTTTAAATTCAAAACATTGGTTTTCTATGCAATAAATGCTAATTTTTTAATTAAAAAAAAAATGCAAATTTTTCATTATTTCCTCAGACCAATGCCTGTTTATTGTTAAAAGAAAAAAAAATAAATAAACATGAACGACTAATGACATTCTATGCCAGTCTTCATATTAAAAAAAAAAGCGTGCAACTTACTGTACTAGTTAAGTAATTCTAAACAGTATCTCAAAACAGTATTTTTAGTCACTAAGTTTTAAAACTTATTTTAAATATTATAGTCCGGTCAGTATACAAAAGTCAGTAAACAAAAATTATTTTAGCCGGATCAGAAATGCTATATCTCAGAAACTATTATTTAAAAGAAAAACGTATAATATTTAAAAAATTTAAAAATTTATCTTTAACCTGGTAAAACATTTAGCTTACATATGAAGTTCAAAGTCCTTATATTTCCAAATAATTATTTTTTTATCAAACTAACTTGACCAAACTACCATATTTAGGAAACTACCTACCCTACCGATATAAAAGTTGTGAGGTAGAGATAACCTAGTGACAAATCACTATCACTCCCTATCAACATAGTGAATTAATTTTGACATAGATAAAAAAAAAACATATTTTTAATACTAACTAAGGTACAAGACCTTACAATATGAACCTACAAACGTCACAAGCTTTAATTCTAAGTGCATCTAAAGAAACAAAACAATATCAAAAAAAAGATTAAAAATGGTTCCCTAAGTATATTTTAATTTGAATTGAACCAAATTATAGAAAAAATTAGCTTCACTGTATATCCCACCTGCCATCTTTCATTAAATCCAACATTGTTTCTTTTTTTTCCTAGAACAAAAAGATTGAACCTACAACTATCGCGAATTGAGTTAAAGAAATAAATCAAATATGCCAATAAACTATTTAAAAGCATCAATACACATAGAATTAAATACACTGAAACAGAACTCCGCTTAAATCCTTGTGTTATAACAATTTTTGAGACAAAATGTTCACTTTTATTTTTGTTTCTTTTAGAAATTTAAAATTGGCTTAAATTATAATAGTTACAGTTCTTTCAAATTTATATACATTATATAGAAACAAAGCCAAAAAGATTTATACTTCTAAACTAACATTCAATCATAATACTAAAAATCCCTACAAATAAAATATCATAGAACAATTTCCAATGTACGGAAAGAAAATTGTGAAAGATAACGTCTTATTAGGTATAGTAAGTTTCATGAGACGAACCAAACATATATATACATATATTTTACCCTTCAAGAGGGTTGCAGAGAAAACCTAGTGCTGAGACACTCTTTTATTTTACAATTCATTTTAATTAACTACTTTTGTAACTGATAATTTGAATAATATAAATATAATTGTTACAAATAAAAGCTATATTTATGCTCCGCTGAGTTTCTTCCACCGATTCGTCTGAGGAATTAAGTTTAGTGAACCGGTGGTAATGTTTACAACATTCAAAAAATTAATTTTATTTTGAATAAAATTATTTGAATATCATAATAATAATAAGAATAATCATTGCTAATAATGACTTGAAAGTTTAGTAACAATACTATTACGAGTGTTTCAACACTAAATTTTCCAAAACTTACATTTAATAGTAAAAATCGCACAATATGATTATATCATGTAGGACGACATCGTTAATAAATATAACGTACATAAATACACAAATGAACCACTGCATGAGATACTGTAACATAAATAGTAATTATTTAAAAAGCTGACAGTCCTCCGAGATGGTCTTCTCCTCGGCCAACTTGTTGAAATGCTCCAGCAAAGCTTCTATTGACATCTCTCCGTGGACTTTATTGTCTCTTGTACGCACATTCACTGTGTTAGAATTTTTCTCACGATCCCCCACCACTGGAATGGACAATAGTTTAATGAAATATTATGTGTAATATTAATAAATAATTATTATTTTAATATACAGGGTGTGGATGTGACCGCGACCTTAATTTAAAGCATAACATTAACTAGCCTTCATAAACTTGGTAAAATTATAAAAGAAGTAAAATTTTAAATATTAAGAAATATTTTTTTCAAACAAAGTAAATAATTAAATTATAGTTCCAAAATAAAACACCATTTGTCAAGTATGACGCGAGCATACACTGTGCTGTCAGAGCGGGACGGGAGGTATGTCTCTTATTCCTTTTGATTATTTTTTGAATGAAAGGTGACAGATTGACAACGTTTGATAGTATTTTTGTAGTACGAGGTCTATACGTCATTCGTATTTAATTATATCTACCTCACGCGTTACACTAGCACGTATATATATAAATATCGTGAAATAGGAAAAATGATCCTGTGCCTAAAGTATTGATAATTGTGAATTAGTTTTTTGTATATAGCCTTGAAATATTTTCCCTTATACTTATAAGTTTAAGTTTTGATAACGGCCGCCATGGCAGATACATATATATAAAATAAAGGATATTATTTATATGTACAATAAAAACATTCAGTATAATAAATAGAAAGAAATATTATTTATATTTTTTATAGCTTCACTCATATAAAGGAAGGCATAAGAATAAGAACCTAGTGTTAAGTTCCCCGCTTTCTGTTTCAATATATGAAAAACTTCATCTTCGCCGAAAGAGAATCGAATCCACTGACCGTCGCGGTCATAATATTTATTATATTTAAATATTAAAAACTCCATACAAAAAACACTGAGTAACAGAAAGAAATCTATTTTAATTTTGCATTTCTGGAGATTAGGGTGTGCAAATAAACACATTCTGTTTTATATTAATTAGTATAAAAACAGTGAAAATTGTATTGAATAAAACATTTCCTCACCCAATATATAATTGAACTGCGCCAGCTGTGCGTTCCTCACTTTCTTGTTGAGAGTGTCTCCGGCATCAGTGTCTACTTCAGACATGAAACCGCTTGTAAACAGTTTCTCATTCACCTGTGGAAATGATAAATTTAAATATTTTACATTTTAAACATATCATATTTAGTACACATAGTGTTATTTATGTTTACTTTCCTTTTTTGTATATATTTGATGTACAATAAAATATATTTGTATTTGTGCGTAAAAGGCGGAAAGCTACGGACCTAACTAAGCCTCGGAGTATCTAAACACTTGGCTCCCACAGTTCCTACAGTTCCCTCTGCCCACCCTGCCATTTGCCAGGAAAAAGAGTAAAAAAAAAGCCTACCTTAACAGCGTAATCGTCGAACGCGGGCCCCACCGGCACCACGCAGGCCTGCCGCGGACTGAGCCAGAAGGGCCACTTGCCCGCGTACGACTCGCTCAGGATGGCCATCATGCGCTCCACCGACCCCAGCACCGCGCGGTGGATGATCACTGGACGTTTCTTTTCGCCTGTCTCGCTGGAATTTTTGTTATAGATTTGTTTAATATGGCATTAAGGAGAAAAAAAATTATGTGTTTTCTTTATGTATTTTTTTTATCCCCATTGCGGATTAACGTTTTAAAAGTCATAAAAATAGTCTATTAATATTTAATAGGGCATTAAAGGCAAAAAAGGCATTAAAAGATTATATATATTGTTGTATAATGCTCGGTGTGTAGGAGTATGTTTATAAATATATATATTTTACTCCGTTTCCCGCTTTCCGCCTTTTTGAGGCATTGCGCGTTGAAACGGAGAAAGGCACAACTTCTAGCAAGGGTTATTATTGTCTTGATGATTATATCAATGACGAAGTTAATCAGTTCTGCAACCCGTTCCGCCTAGGCGAGGCAACACTTGTAATATATTGACAGACGCTACGTCCTTGCGCCTGGACCGTCCTCGTAATAATATATTTATATTTATTTTTTTTAGCTTCACGCTTTTATCCCGCACATGACAGGGTAGGCAGAGGGAACTGCAGGAACCATAGGAACCTAGTGTTAAGACACTCCGTTGCTTAGTCCCTGCTTTCTCAGTCCCCACTTTTCGCCTTTTTCGAGGCATTGCGTGTTGAGTGGCGAAACTCAACGCCGCGCTTTGCCTAGTTTGCCAGAGCGAAGAAAATGGAAATAGAAAAATCCATCTTTTCCGACTGGGGATCGAACCCAGAAACCGTCGCGTTACAGGCAGACGTTGCGCCTCTGCGCCACGACGGTATATAAACTATACGGACTATAAACTATACATATATATATAATAAGTAATAATATATAAACTATACATATAGATACAAGAAAGAGTGTTAAACTCCTCCAGTCACACATTGCCTCAAATGTACTTAGAAAGAGGAAAAACAGTGTCTTCTTAGTAAAAATAAAAACAAAATATTATTTTCAATGTACCTTATATAACTCAAATTAAATCTCTCAGGCAGTTGGAAGTCCAACTGTATGGTGGCACACTGGTGTGATCTCCGCAGTGCGTCTTGAATTGTGATGTCTATTTTGGGACCGTAGAACGCGCCATCGCCGGGGTTCAGTTGCCAGGGACGGCCGAATTTGTTTAGTGAATCTTCTAATGCCTGTAAAAATAGTTAAATTATAATTTCAAGTATTTCATAAGTTTCTTTAAAGGAATCTCGTTATTTTTTAGCTTCACGTTTTCTCCCGCACATGGCTGGGTAGGTTGCTTTCTGCTTACTTCGAAGCATTACGTATTCTTAGTAGCGGAACTCAACGCCGCGCTTTACCTAGTTGCCAGAGCGAAGAAAATGGAAATAGAAAAATCCATCTGCCCTCAGGGGAATTTTAACTTTTCTTATTTATCTACAATACTTTGAAAGAATAAAATAAAACTCACTTTCTCTGCATTCTGCCAAGTGGTTATATCGCCTAAATACTTTTCGGGGCGAGTGGACAACTTCAATTGGAATGTGAAACCGAATTTTGAATACACAGCTTCCAAGAAGTCAAGGCAGCCCAGCTGGAATAATAGAAAAAAATCAAATAAAATTTTTAGTAGAAATTTTTAAACTCGCTTGTGACGTGACTGCTCTCGTGGAGTCAAATGAAAATAACCAAGAATAATATATGACACATTACAGATATGGCTCATATAAAAACAATTAACATGATGTCTGCCTTTTGTTCCAAATGTTCTTGAAATTAGTGTTGTATGAAACTGCTACTTCAGCAATACTTATTTTACAAAATTACAATGGTGGTCTTATTTTCTTCACTATATTTAAGGCCATATTTATATATATTAATATCACGGTAGGTATCAATACCGTACTACAACAGTGAATGCAAAGATAGACTAGAGGGTTCAATTGGTTGGAGAGTATAATGTAGAGGATATAACTGGTCAGAGTGCGTAGAGGCGTAAACATGGAGTAAAGGATATAAGTAGTCAGTGTGCGCACACGCGTAAACATAGAGTAGAGGGTACAACTTGTTAGAGTGCGTAGGCGTAGACATAGAGTAGAGGGTACAACTTGTTAGAGTGCGTAGGCGTAGACATAGAGTAGAGGGTACAACTTGTTAGAGTGCGTAGGCGTAGACATAGAGTAGAGGGTACAACTTGTTAGAGTGCGTAGGCGTAGACATAGAGTAGAGAGTACAACTTGTTAGAGTGCGTAGGCGTAGACATAGAGTAGAGGGTACAACTTGTTAGAGCGCGTAGAGGGTATAACTGTCAGAATGTGTAGAGACGTAGACAGAGCAGAGGGCACTCAGCACGCACCATCTCCTGCTCGATGTCGCCGGGCGCGCAGAATATGTGCGCGTCGTCCTGCTGGAAGCGGCGCACGCGCGTGAGGCCGGTGAGCGCGCCGCTCAGCTCGTTGCGGTGCAGCACGCCGAAGTCCGCCATGCGCAGCGGCAGCTCGCGCCACGACCGCGTGCGGTTGTCGAACATCAGGCTAAATTAATAATAAATACTATTTAATAAGCTGTTTAATAACCTGTGACGATGTGAGGGATATAAATTTATAATTAATCTGTCTGTGAGGGGGTTTGTGGGTTCGTTTCCCGCTTGGGAAAGGATGGATTATTTCATTTCTATTATCTTCGCTCTGGCAACTAGACAAACGCGGCGTTGAGTTCCGCCAGTTAACACATATAGCCTTGAAAGATGGAAAGGTCTCTGCCCTCCCCTAATATGGGCGGGATAAATTATGAACCATTACATTGTATATAATTTAAAATGATAGTGATTGTTCTCTCAAAATTAATATATATGGCATACAGGGTGTATCTGACATGGCGGCCGTTATCAAAACTACTTATAGAGGAAAACAAAGCTATATACAAAAAAGGAGTTCACAATTAAAAATAGTTTAGACACAAGATCATTTTTCCCATTTCACAAAATTTATATGTGCTGTGTAATGCGTGAGGTGGACATGATTAAAAACGATTGACGTATAGACCTCGTACTACAAAAATACTACTAAACGTTGTCAATCTGTCCTGTCCAACCTTTCATTCAAAAAATAATGTAATGAGAAAGAGATATATCTTTGTCCCGCTCTGACAGTACAGTGTACGCTCGCGTCATACTTGACATTTTTTTTTATTTTTGAAAATTTTACTGGTTTAATAATTTTATCAAGTTTGTAAAGGCTAGATAACACTATGCTTTAAATGACGGTCGTGGTAACAGCCACAAGTGTATATTGTTGTGTATGATAAAAAAATATCACATTCAATTAAATAACAAAAAACCAAAATAACAACAAAAAATAAAAAATAATATATTACCAATGCCCAGGACAGTTCATAGGCTTCAAAGCAAACGTCTCCTTCTCCACGTCGAAGGAGAACATATTCTCCGAGTAGTGAGCCCAGTGGCCGGAGGTCTGCCACAGTTTTGAGTTGTACATGTTGGGAGTCACTACCTCTTGGAAGCCGCGTTTTCTGGAAATTAAATAAAACAAATTAAGTACATTCTAATAAATATACTTAGAAAAAAGTAATTTAAATTAAAAGTTGCTAACGATGCTAACAATGTAATAATTTGTATAAAGCACATAAGAAATTCAACGTGCAGTGATAAAGAACATATGGCTCAGTGGTCAGAGCGCTTGCACAGTATGCAAGAAGAGGTTCAAATCCCGCTGGGTTAAATTTTTTTATGTTTTCTTGTAGTAAATTTTATGTTGCTTGATGAGAATGTATAGTTTGTAAGAATTCCGAACGATTTTCAAGGTGTGTTCAAATAAATTAAAATGCAATTCATTTTAAAATTTCAACTTTATGATAGCTTATATGCTATAAGTAAAATAAATTTAAAAATAAACATTATTTTTTTAGCTTCAAGCTTTATCCCGCACATTGCAGGGTAGGCAGAGGGAACTGCAGGAACCATATGAACCTAGTGTTAAGACACTCCGTTTCTTAATCCCTGCTTTCTCCGTCCCCGCTTTCCGCCTTTTTCGAGGCATTGCGTGTTGAGTGGCGGAACTCAACGCCGCGCTTAGCCTAGTTTCCAGAGCGAAGACAATGGAAATAGAAAAATCCATATTCTTCGAGTGGGAATTGAACTCTCAAACCGTCGTGTTAACAGGATAATTTATTAATAACTGTTAATAATCTTTACCTATACTGCTCTCTAATAAATTTGACCAGCGTGTTATAAATATGTGCACCGCGTGGTTGGAAGAAACATGATCCAGGCGACAGCTCGTGGAAGAAAAATAGCTCTTGTTCCTGTTGGTATAAAGTTCAAATTCGAGATTACAGTTATTTATAAAAATATATACTAGCAAATAACTCAATGCTTGCAAAACATATACATATATTTAACATTTTCCTACTAATTTACGTTTTATGTAACATATTCTCTATACATTAAGAAATTAAATTGTTCTTGAGGTTTTCTCCTACATATCTACATTTACACTTAACAGGTTTTTTAAGGGTCCAAATCCCACTTGGGGAATTTAATACAACAAATAAATAAAACTATTTTTATTTCAACTCAAACTAACCTACCTAAAATATACAGAAAGTTAGGTCATAAAAAAACATAAAAAAGCCTACCTTTCCAATCTTTCTATGATCCCTTTTAGCGGCTTCCTCTTGGATGATCTCCCATTCCTTCAACTGTTTAGTTTCCGGGAAGGACACACCATACACCCGCTGTAAGCTCTCAGCATCTGCTTTACCCTCCCAATATGTGGCTGAGTTCTGATAAAAAAGTGCAAAGTTATTATATTTAAATATGACTTTATTTTAGTTAGTTATTTACTTATTTTATTTATATTATAAACAATCCATTTGTTTATTCATAATTTCTGTATGATACTCTTATATCTGTATATAGTTTATACTTTCTGATTGTAGTTGTCTCTCAGTCATACAGTAATAAAAAGGTTTTATATATAATATATATTTATAAAATTTATATATACATTATATCACATACAGATTATGACTATAGTCAAGCCGATCTGTTACAATATTTATAGACTGCAGTACTTTTTACAAATTATTTTATTTTCTTATTAAAGACTTAGGTCACTTTATAATATTTAAATTATACTGATGTTCACTTAATTTTCTATTAACACAAAACATAACCCTTTCTAACATATAATTTATTACATTTAACAATAATCCAATATATTTTTTTAATTTCTTTATAATAACTAAACAAAAACTCACCTTAGTAACTTTTACTGCCTTGACTTTCCCAGTATGTCTTATATGGGGGCCTCTACACAAATCTATGAGAGACCCACACCTATACACCGTGGTGGTAGGCGTATTGACTTTCTCATTCAAGATCCTCACTTTAAACGGATTGTATCCGAACATTTCCATTAACTGCTCCTTAGTTAGTTCTAGACGTTCAAATTGCTGTTTCTCTTTTGCAATCTTCTTTATTAAACCTTCTACCACGTGGAAATCTGATGACGATATCTGTTTGGATAATATAAAGATCTTAATAAAAATAATTGAAATCGATAAGTTAACAAATCATATTGCATAGTGTACATTAAAATTTTCGCTTTGATATTCCTTATTGAGAAATATATCAATTTAACGAATAATTATATGTATTTACAATAACATATAAATATAACAAATTAGTCGTGCAAAAAATTAGTCAAAAATTATTAATGACTTGAATGACTAAATACAAATGATGGAAAGATCTCGTACTACAAAAGTACTATTAAACGTTATCAATCCGTTACCTATCATTATTAAAAAATAACAGAATGTGAAAGAGATTATATCCTTTTACCTTTTTGACAGGTTAGTGTACGCTTTATTTTCAAACGATAATTTAATTATTATATAAAAAAAAAAAAAACATTTTTAAAATTTTTAAATTGTTACATTTTTACGTCTTCACGCTTTATCACGCACATGGCAGGGTAGGAAGGGAGAACTGCAGGAACCATAGGAACCTAGTTTCAAGAAACTTCGTAGCTTAGTGCTTTCCGCCATTTTTGTAAAGTGAAGAAAATAGAAATACAAAAATCTATTTTCCCAGAATGGGAAACGAACCCAACAACCGTCGCGTTTACAGGTAGACGCTACGCATCTGCGCTACGACGGTCTTCTAAAATTAACAGTCCTCTATTTATTATTACTTGTTTTATAATTTTACCAAGTTTGTATAAAAAAGACTCTTAAAAAGCATGCCTGAATTTGAAGTTGTTCAAAAAACGACAACTGTATGACATCCGGTATTAATAGAAAACGCGAAACTAATACGCGCGTAATACGAGACCTAAAAACTCTACAGCTGTGAGTATATATAGTGGGTATACATTCCACGCTTATATATTAAATTCAGTATATCCGTTTTTACTACACTGCGTAACTTAAAGTTTTAAAATTAAAATAAATGACTACGAATCTAGGAATGTGCAATAGTCATTAGACAAGCTAAAGCCCTTAAGATTATGAAAAAAACTAATAAATAACGCGTGAAGCTAAAAAAAGAAAACTAACTCGTTAATTATATGTAAATACAAATTAATACTAACAAGTCTTACTCCTTATAATAAGTTTCATGTTTCTAATAATTACTTGTAGAACTACATAATTAGATTAATTATCAGCAAAAATAAATATTAAAAAAAAATTAAAGAACGTCGTGGCCTCAGTGTCTGTCTGTAAACGCGATGTTTTGTGCATCTCAACAAGCAATGCCTCGAAAGGCGCTAGGAACGGAGTGTCTTAACACTAGGTTCCTTTAGATCCTGCAGTTCCCTCTGCCTACCATGCAACGAGCGGGATAAAGCTTGAAAATAGTATTGCATACTAAAATCTGCTACAATTTTATTACGACGTACACAATACAACAAACAAAGGTATATATATATATATATATATATATATATATATATATATATATATATATATATATATATATATATATATATATATATATATATATATATATATATATATATATATATATATATATATACATACATACATACATACATACATACATACATACATACATACATACATACATACATACATACATACATACATACATACATACATACATACATACATACATACATACATACATACATACATACATACATACATACATACATACATACATACATACATACATACATACATACATACATACATACATACATACATACATACATACATACATACATACATACATACATACATACATACATACATACATACATACATACATACATACATACATACATACATACATACATACATACATACATACATACATACATACATACATACATACATACATACATACATACATACATACATACATACATACATACATACATACATACATACATACATACATACATACATACATACATACATACATACATACATACATACATACATACATACATACATACATACATACATACATACATACATACATACATATATATATATATATATATATATATATATATATATATATATATATATATATATATATATATATATATATATATATATATATATATATATATATATATATATAAGCTTTTTATATTATTATTATGCACTAAATTTTTAAATGTACTTTTTTATAAGTTATTTAAATGTTTTATTTAGACAAAATAACGGCTTAAATGAAGTCAAGTTTACCATCAGTTACTTTTTCCTATACTAAGTATATATCCTACCCGTACATACTAACTATATGTGTATACATACTTATAATTTTAAAGAGGAAATGTATTCCTACAGCTTTGACCTCGCGTTAAAATAAAAAAATATTATCAAATGTTAACCGATGTAGGTCTAACAACAGCTAACGTCGTAATGTAATATACCCTTATAGCCTCCATCGTCAAATAGGCTATAAAATACAAAAAAAAAAAAACAAACTCGAATCACGAGTTCCTGAGATAAGTACCTTTAAGAAATTAAACTAAAATATAGTTTACTTTAATAATAAAATGTTTATAACACGTTAAAAGAATTGCATGATTCAAACAATTACATCGTTAGAAAAAAAAAAGAATGATTCATCACTAAAGTCTCCGTAAAAAAACCCACTAAAAATATATCAGACACGTGTCTCTATCACGTATACAATAAATGTAGAGTTAAGATAAATAAATTTTGGGGAAAACATGCCATTTAACGATGACACTCAAACAGTCATAATATAATCCAAAGGTCAATAATATGAATGAAGCATGAGATGTTATTTTATTCGTTTTAAGTAACGTAATAAATTACTCTACACACTAGCGCAGAAGCCACGTGTACGATATAATACAAGGGGGGTATTCGAATCCCGTTTAGGATATTTTATGATGTAGAAAATTACCTAACTTTCATTATTTCTTATTAAATATTATTTAAAATAAGCCAAAAAGTGGAGAAACATAGTGACATAACACTAGCTTTGTATTTACTATTTCTACTGGCTTTGTATTTTTGCACAGTATTCAATAATTTAATTAGTTCAAACACTACTGTGGCGCAGCGGTACGACGTTTATTAACACGATGGTTGGGGGTTTGATTCCCACAGGTCAAAACACAATGTCTTAAAATTTGACAAAAAGTGAGGAACAAAGTGTTTTGACACTAGGTTCCCCCTATCTACATTTGTATAAGATGGAAATAACATAAAACAATTTGTTGTTTATAACTTATTTAAAGGAAACCTTTAATCATTTAGATATTAAGCATTTACAAGAATAATATGATTATTACTTGATTATGTTGCCTTAATTTAGATACAACGCTTGTCAAGACAACATATAAAAAAATTAAGTATATATAGTATAGTATGTGTCTTTTTTTATCAATTTCACATTATAACTTTCAATAAATTCTTTAATTCTTCACACATCAGGCTTTTACTAAAACATAACCTAGTCACCTACTCAAAATAAAATAAAATTAGAAATAAAATATAACTATTTTGTTATAGATTAATATATAATAAAAAATCACTTACCCCTTTTTCGGGATAATGCATGTCATAGTAGAAACCTTCCTCTATAGGTGGGCCGTAGCACAAGTGACCCCCATATACCTTTGGATAAAAATATTATAATGAAATATTGTAAGACAGATGTCAAAATAAAGTTATATATACATATTGATAGACATATATAATAGAAATAAGAGATGTTTTGAAAGACACTATTGCATTGATATAAAAAGTGTAAATCTCGAAGTGCATAAGTGAATGATATTATGTGTAAAGAAGATATTAACTATTTTCACTTCTTCTTTTCAATATACAAACTGCATAATTGAATAACACTATATTTATATGCAATGTGTTGAAAATTAAAACAGAAACAGATTGTTTTTAATATATAAGGATATGCTTAAGAAAGCACTTTCATCATGGCGAATTGCATTACAAAATGTTAAATTATATCTAAAAAGGTTATATTTATAAACTATGGAGTCAATTTAACGAGTCCAATTTGATTTAAATCTGGCTAAAGTTAAATATATTGATATTGAAACATTTATTTAAAATAATTGATAATTTAATAAATCTGTTACTCTACTCAAAACTTTGTAAAAGTGGAGCTTAACAAAGTTTCATACTTATAATTATTGGACCAAAAAAATAGGATTATAATTTTTTTAATACTTTCTGTTCTCTTCTAATAACAAATACAAATACTTATTTTAATAAGAAACTATTATTAAATTTTTTCTTTTTTTTTTTTTTTACTTCACGCTTTATCCCGCACATGGCAGGGTAGGCAGAGGGAACTGCAGGAACCATACGAACCTAGTGTTAAGACACTCCGTTACTTTAGTCCCTGCTTACTTCGTCCCCGCTTTCCGCCGTTTTCGAGGCATTGCGTGTTGAGTGGCGGAACTCAACGCCGCTCTTTGCCTTAGTTGCCAGAGCGAAGAAAATGGAAATAGAAAAATCCATCTTCCCCGACTGGGGATCGAACCCAGAAACCGTCGTGTTAGTCGCGTTACAGGCATACGTTGCACCTCTGCGCCACGACGGTCCTCAATTTATTTTATGAAACTAAAAGCTATTTGTCAAAAGGAAAGTCATTTAAATCCAACAGAAATACACTACAACAATACATCAATATATCAATACTCTATATTAATAAAATAATCAATTGTAAAAAACATTCATAGAAAAAAAACTTACGAAATGTTTATTTTACATTAAGAGATCATTTGTAAAACAATGTAGTATTTTTTATTAATTAAAGGTTATCATCACATACATACAAATTTACTTTGACAGAGATAAGATCAGTTCAGTTTAAGTAAACAACTATAAAGTTGACACCATCTTGCATAATAGTGTCAGACTGTAAAAAGATGATTGTAGGTTCAATGCCAGTTTAGGGGAATGATTATATTTAAATATATTTTTCTTATAAATGTCTGCTTGGTGACATAAAATGGGGTGATGATCCTTAAATTCAATTTGCAACAGATTAAAAATGGACAAGGTATATAGTGTTATAATACTAGGTTAGGTTAGCAGAGTAAAGCACGCAAGCAAACAAAAGAGCTGTTCCTGACTTAATTCAAACTTAGCCAATTTTAACTACAATTTTCATACTCACTCTTTCCATAGCTTCTCCGAGCATGTGGGCCGAGGAATGCCAAAATACTGCTTGTGCATCTGTATTGTCCCATCTTAGGAGCTCCAACTTGCAGTCTCCTTCAAGAGGTCGATCGAGATCCCATAATACATTGTTGACCCGAGCCACTATGGTTGAATCAGCTAGCCCTTGGCTGTAAATTACAAGATACAGAACGTTATTATTAAAAAATTATTTATATAAGTAAATGAATTACTGCAATAGATATTTCAACATTAAAAATTGTATATATAGGTCATACAACTATGTCGTCACTAATTGTCTTTGATAAGTGACCGGTCACAAGTTTATCAGTAACATGAATAATTAACTTGACCTTCAAACAACTTCCTTGGTTTACTTTCCTAATGTATGCATACTTTAGAAACACTATTAAAATATTTTCGTTTAAACAATCTGACTTATTAGCAAATTTAACAATTTCATTTAAGTTAATGTAAGACAATACACAAGAACTAAATACATTTTAACCAATACTAATAATATGATAATCAGAATGTGTAAATGCTTTTTATTTTTCATATTTTTACATACAATCTTTACAATTTATATACTATCTGTACTGTTTTATTTATATTAAATATTTTTTTCTAGTACAATTACTGTTTTCAACATAATTTATTTTTAAATATTAGTTACAAAAGTAACTTAATCTATCAAAATATAAAATTGATATCTATTAATGAATACTTACTATTCACTCCAAAACTCGCTTGTTAGCAAATAAATAAGGTGTCGATTTATTTAAAATTGCCAATAAAATTGTGTTAGATAGCAATTAAAGCACATACAAAAAATATGAAGTATGGTATATGGCTTGTGATAGTTAAATTAGTAAAATAATGTTAAAATTGTTCATATATACACAGGTCAGCTGTAGTATAAAAGATAATTGGCAGAATGTATATAACTTGTATTTATAAATGTTATTTCATTAATAAGAAAATAAAATCTGTTCTTTTTTCTAAATAATAAGCAAACTACTACACACAAAAACCAACATAAATTACAATACTGAAAATGGCTATTTTAAGCATTTTGCATAAACAATGCATAAAATGGTAATTTCTTACCTAATTCCTTTAGCAACATCATAAGGGGTAGTCTTAAATGCTTTAGCTTCAACAGTTTTGCCATCAGGTAGTGTGACTACAATGCTCATTTCAGGTTTAGAAGCGAGCTCTTCATCATATTGAGCTTTATATTTATCCCATAGATCCAATCGCCGTTGTATGTACTCCGGCCATGGGTTCAATTCACCGACAGCACTACCACTTGATTCTTCTTTTTTCTTCTTTTCCTTCATAGCTTTTTTTTGTGACTATAAGTAAACAGTCCGCTTAAATTTTTACACTTTCAACAACAACTATTTATATTTGGAATATAAGTGAAAATGATGTAACACAATTATGAATTGCATTATGTCAATATTATTTGATGACGACGACTAATAAAGTAAAAGGTTATACGGATAAGTAATCGAATACATAAACAAATTTAACGCTGTATAAGATAAAAATGACGTATTTCAAGTAAAACGTACGAAATATAAGTAAAAGAAAGCGTCAATATATGTAAAACTATAGATTTCGGGGATTATGAATCATTCCATTTTGTGATGAAATCCTACGAACCCATGTGGCGTAGCCTTTGAAGCGCACCACGCAGATTCTACGCAATTTGAACAACTGTATCATCTTTTATGTATTAATTTAGCGTATTAAATAACGTAAAATATTAATATTGTGCTCAAAATCCTGCCTTTTCATTAATATTTAGATCCTGAATTTCTTCCGCAGCCGCGTCGCCCATGTTGTCGCTGGCTCACTTGACAGTTGACAATTATACTCACGAAAGCAGTGTGGCCAGCATTATAATATTTTCCAGTGCAAAAAAATATGTATTTTTACAATAACGTAATTAAAAATTAAGCCAAGGATAAACTATGACAACAAAGTATATTTTAAAATAAAACTAAAATAAAGTAATGAAATTACACAAATTGATTAATTAACATTCGTACACACAGTAAAACCATCGGATATTTATCTTTTATTCTGGGGATGTGCTATTTATATTTTTAGGTGACGTGACGCATAAGTTATTCATTTAGGTTCCTAAAGTAATATTTTTCTTTATTTTAATAGAATAAATATATAAAGATTTTTAGCGCCTAATAGATAAACACAATATGTACACATCATTGTTATTATTACAACAATATTTTTAATACATAACTTTTTTTTAGTTCTGTTATATATGCTAAGAAAAAATATACAAAGTTAGTATAAAGAATTTATGCTTTTTGAATCATCGAGCACTAGTGTGGTACGTACTGTGTTATCACTCTACTTTGTAATACGAATAAAATAAAAAGTATCATATATGATTAGCAATAACGGCAAACTGCGATGTTGCTACTATATTTTTTCTTTGTTCTCTAAGGGTTAATATAATATTTTGAGTTCTTACATTTTTTTACTGTAAATTAATTTAAGACAACAGATTAATGTGTCGTTGTTTTCATACAATTTGAGTACTCAATAGATGTAAGGTTAATTAATGATTTTATTCTATAGAGATTATAGAAACAAGTTGTCAGATGGTTTGGCGCTATGTTCTATCTGACTACCCCGCTAGAAATAAAGCTAGCGGGTGTATATATATATATATATATATATATATATATATATATATATATATATATATATATATATATATATATATATATATATATATATATATATATATATATATATATATATATATATATATATATATATATATATATATATATATATATATATATATATATATATATATATATATATATATATATATATATATATATATATATATATATATATATATATATATATATATATATATATATATATATATATATATATATATATATATATATTCCTTAAAATATAATATTTAATGTTTAGTAAA
>JAZFAU010000178.1:2500-141607 GCA_037178615.1 Dione vanillae
ATTTCACTAACTTTATTATTTTTATTAATATTCGAGTGGAAAGCTTTCGGTTTGACTAGAGATTTAGGTTGTACCGTTCGCATCTTATTACTTTCAATCATCTCTAACGATCTAAATCTCGCTTCTAGAAAATTCTTCAATTCAGACCAAGCGGGTAGGTCGCAGTTACTTATGCTGAGATTTTGTTCCCAGTGTTTCATCGATTCCGAATCCAGTTTTGATACAACTAAATAATTAATAATCATATCCCATGTATCAGTTGGTACTCCCATATTATTCAAAGATTTTAAACATGTCGATGTGGTATCCACCAGCTGTTTTAATAAAGTCGCCGATTCTGTGTAGATAGGCTTTTGAGCAAATAAAATTCTTAAAATCGCATTACAATTAAACCTTTTGTTATTATATCGCTCGGTTAATTGATTCCATGCTTCTTCATAATTAGCATCGGTTGTAGAATAATTACGGATCAATATTTCTGGTTCCCCTGATAAATTCCCCTTTAAATAATGTAATTTTTGTACGGGCGATAAATACTTATTGTTGTGAATTAGAGAACAAAATAAATCGAAGAAAGTTTGCCACTCTTCATATTTCCCACTAAAAGTAGGTATTTGTATCGTAGGTAACTTAAACTCACTAGTAACCGGCTTAACAGGGGGGTGAAACTCCCATACAAAATAAGTTTCAAAGGAAACTAGCGCCAACTCTCGCCCAGGACGTAAGAAAGTTTGATATTTTTTACGTATTACACCGCTAGATGGCATTAACAGGTAGGATAAATTATAAAATTAAAATTATTTCACTATTTTTTATTTTCTTTACTAATAACTTTATTTTCATTTTTTATGTTATTTTATTTTTCAGATTTTAAATAAAATTAGCTTATTTATTTTAATGGCAACATTGTATAACTACTAAAGTATGGCAGCATACTTAACGTTTTTAAAAATTTGTACTCGCTTTTGTGTTCTGGATGTTACTGAAATTATCTTGGTGTTTATTTTGATAATTTAATATCACGTTGCCTTTTACTGGACTCTGATATTTGTTTTGACGGTCTACCTTAGGAAGATACTCGAATCTTTGATTTCTTACGTCTACTGATTAACTTGTTATTTCCTTTGCAGTAATGATGGTAAGTGTGACCAACAGGTGTTTTTAATTATATCGTTAACGATAATTAGCCGAAATATGTATTTGTGTAAAATATTTATTCATTTTCATTTAAAAGTGAGGATAATATATAATGGAGATACTAAATGTAACTTCTTAGTAATCTAACATACACATCGTATATGTTTATTTACTATACTCGTATATAAATTTGAGTTCGCCCATATTAATAAAAATGTTTAAAAAGATTGATTGACACTAAAATCCATTGACACTAAAATCAAAACTGTAAATATTCTAAGAAACCTATAAACATCAATATTAAATTTCACTTTATAATACTCATAATTTATGATTTATTATATTAGTTAACATAATAGATATTTTTTATTGTTAAATTATTGTTGCTAAATTATCTTTATAATTGTAAGGCTTTAAATATTATTTTTTTATTATTTCAGAACACAAGATACTTCCCAACGAATGTCAGAAAACTGCTGAATTCTTTTATCTCTGATAAATTGTTTGATTTACTTAATGATCATTCTTATAAAGGCATGTCATGTTGATTAAATTGATTAATAATCTTGACATTAAATTAATTACTCATAGTTGGTGTAAATGTGTAAATAGTCTTAAGTGGCAAATAAACAACCTTTAATATGAATGACCTCTTTAAAATATAAGCATATGAATTTTGTAAAAAAGAAATAAAAAATTAAACTGATAGTCAAGTGTTTTATTTTATTAGAAGATAAAACTTGTCTTGCAAAATACTATGTATATTACAACAATATTCATATCAACCAGATTTAAATTTATTTTATTCTTTTAATAATAGTAATTTAAAAATATACCTAATATTTTAAAAATATATAAAATTCCGGATATTCTAAACTGCCACCTAGTGAAATTTTTTAGTACTAATAACGCCCTCTCTCGCCCAGGACAAAAAAGTTTGTATTGAAAAATATCGAGAGTTGCGCATCTATACCAGTATTAGTGTATCATCTATGCGGCTTAACATCCATTAACGGCGCTGACGATTGTAAGGGTTGACAATTCAACGAATCTAAAAATGGCTGCAAAGCCTCTTTCAAACTTGTTTTATATTGTACATACAATTCTTCAAATGCTTCGTAGGTGTTGTCGACAAAATAGCTATCGTCTTTTTCTTCTTCCTTAGAAATACGTAAAATGATATTTTTGTGTCCATCTTTAAAATCTTTCCAAAGTTGTTCTAGAATTTCTATTCTCGTTTCTAAATATGATCTTTTAATTCTCTCTTTTGGTGTCTTTTTATAATTCTTCTCCGCTTTTTGTAAATTCTGTAATAACTCTTCTTGATAAGTTAACAGGTCTTCCATTGTATCGCTTAGTAACTCAGTAATAGTCACACTCAACAAAGTACTCACAAATGAATATGTAAAATATTACTTTGTATTTTTCGCGTTATAATGTTCGTTATAACTCGATCACTCACTCAATTAATGCGTTAAAATAGCACTGTATAAGTAATAATTTTACTTCGATAAAAGTTTTGAGCGCGTACTGTTTGTAACTTTGATTTTAAAATCACTTAATAACGTTTATTCGTAAGCGAATGCACTATATTGCACTAATAGAAAAAACGGACGATCCTTATCGCAGTGTCTTTTGTTCTCGAACTCGCTTCTAATGTATCAGTTGCCGGTATAATCCGGATCGATTAGGACCATATGTTTAAAGCGGTAAGGTCGTTTTTTCTATGGCAGTGTTTTTCTTAAAGTAAAAGACGTGTGTACTCAACAAGGTTTAATTTGTCACTAGATTTAATTACAATATTTTCTTAATATTTTAACACGCATAATCTATTTTCAACTCTATTCCTATTGTAATAAAGCCGCATTTATTATAAATAGTTGCTTATGCATTTGTAGTGGACTGTAAGTATTATTTAAGGTATAAGTATGTATTTAGACACATATATAGTCAAAACAAAACCATATGTTCGCTATTTACATTATTTTACTGAAATAAATCTTAAACTATTGGTCTTTTATTTCACTCCAAACTAGCGACATCTGTTGCTCTTTGCTGAAACTATATAAATATAGAACTCTTTTGTCTCTGGATATTGTCTCTATTGAGATAGGTTATAGAAATGTAAAAATGAATGCGTCCTATACGCAGGACCGCACGCTCGTGTATTCTATTAAATAAAATCTACATGCTGCGTGTAGTAAACACTATCGCTTTGCTGCAAACATAAGTTGGAAAAAAAGTCATTTCTCACTAAACATCTCGGCTGCGTCAATAAATGAGATACGATTTGATGTGTCAATCGACACTCAACAGTGATTCAGACATTGAACTATCTTTATATTCTTTAAAGATCAGCTCGATTTCAAATCCATTTTATTAAGACGTTTTTTGTGTTAAAAATATTATTACCTATTAATTAATGGTAAATTAATAATATTGGCAATTTAAAATTGAGATACTTGTCTTTAAATTTATATTACTGAGTGTAATTACATGTCTTTGAATTATTATTTTTTCAAATTTATTTCATGGTTAACTCCAAAGCGTTCGTTAACATCCTTTAATTTCATGAGAATCGTTTGGCCGCTAAATATTTTTCTTTTCAAACTTTTCTTTAAAGTATTTCACTAGTAGACTGTACACATATAGATTTACTACACAATGAATAATGTAAAGAATACAGACAAATTGAATCTAAATTTAATAATTATTTTTTACACTATATAAAAATGTTCCTAAAGGGAACCAAGTTTTCATATTTTGTAAGGCGATGTGAATTGTTCTCCCGTTCTCATGTAAATGTAATTGTATTTCTTTTTCACAAGACTGTAATTGGTATTTGTATGGCAGGCTTCACTCTCTTGTTCTACGCGTTATCGCTGATACAGTAGGTTACTAATATATGAGTCATCATATATAATAGTTGCCAAGAAGAGCTCGCTTGCAGTGCCATTACATGTAATGTCAATTTAAGTGTTATTTGTTGTGAAGTACTCAACGTGCTCACTATTTGTAAAGTATAGCGATACACGTCAGGCTGTGCTGTGCTCTGCTCGGTCGCAGCGAAAGCGCTCCGCTACGTCGGGCCGTCGTAAATCAAGACGTTGGCGCAACGGTTTACCTAGTGAGCGACCGCTTGTTGACGTATTTCAAAAAAAAATATAATTTTTTAGAATTTTACAAACATCAATTTTAATAATTAACCATCCGTATACGACAAAACCATTAACTTCACTTAATATTTACCATTGCCGTCTTTTACCGTTCCACTGGTGGTAGTCTCACGAGGTGACTTCCATAAATGTGTAGGTTGCACGATAGTTTCTATTTAGTTGGCCGTGAAATGGTGGTAATATGATGTATATCGTCTAAATGTTTGACTGCTAACGAGTGTAATTCATGTTTGATGCGTACTGACAGGAACTTTGCAGCTCCTGTGTCGGGAGGCGATCAATACAATCCGGCTATTTTTCTTGCTATTTGTTACTTATTTTTGGTTTATCATCACATAAATACGATTCCGAATCCGATCATCAGGCATTCAGTCTCTATATACAAAAATAATTTTCGTGTTTCTTAATAAGGATTTAATGATTCATTTTAGGTCCAGGGGACAGGTGATATAAGTATTTAAAAAATGATAGACAATAAAAAAATTCTAAACTCAAATATTATAAAAAGAATTTTATCAAAATAATGTTTAGAACTAATACTTAAAACTTCATTTTTTTATAAAATATGAAATTAATATAAAATAGGAAAATTTGAATTAATTACAAAAAATTTAGTTAATGTTAGTTTGAGGTAATTTTAAAATTAGTCAAATTTAATTTACTTAAAAACAAGGTAAAATTATAGTTTATTTTCCAATTTGAATTCACTTTAAAATTAAGGTTTTTATTTTAAAATTAATTTAACTTTAAGATCTAAAAAAATGTAGTTAATTTTAAAATAAGAATCATTTGACTTCATTTCAAAATAAAAAAAAATAAAACGAGCTCGTTTTAAAATAAGAAGAATAGAATTAATTACATGTTCATAAAATATTCTGTTAATTTTAAAATTAGAAAAATGTGACTTAATTTTCAATTCAATAATTAGTTTCAGTTTTTAAATTTGAGTTAAAATTGGAAGAAAAATTAGCTCAACTTAAAATTGTTAATTTACTAAATTGGAAAAAAATATGATAACTGTACCTTTTAGTTACACAATTATATTTTAATTAATTATTAACAATCGTTAAATTACATAAACAGTAAAGTCTAGTAAATTAATGGCTTTAAGATGTCCATATAGTCGAAATTTACAACTTAGTGTAATCAAAAATTTATTTGAAATTATCTAACTCAGCCACTCTTTATCTATACTAATATTATAAAGAGGTAAAGTTTGTGTGTTTGTAAATTGTAAGGGGTAATCTCGGGATCTACTGAACCGATTTTAAAAATTCTTTCACCAATAGAAAGCTACATTATTGCTGAGTGTCATAGGCTACATAAAAAAATCAAAATCTGGTGATGGGATCCTGAAAACGAGGGAAGTCCTTAAATTTTATAGGCACACCTATAGTAATTTCGGTTTTTTTCAAAGAATCTTGGTCATTTTTTCACGAAAAATAACATTTGATGAAGTGGAACTGTTGATGAAGACCACAAATAGTCATGAGAACTTAATAATAAGTAACTGTTTTACGGGTTTCGTTCTATTTCTTTAACACAGTCGCTAAGCAATTGATGTTAGTCAACATGCATATGATGAAGTCTAGCTGATGATGGAGTACCAGAACAACTCTTCAACGATTAACGGCCTTGCATCGGGAAAAATATGTACTTTCTAATTGGTCATGAGTAGTTGACAATCGGCCGTTGTAACTTAGGTAAAGGGTAATGTAAGTTGTAGTCCACAACGTGCTGAACGGGAGTTGACTTATATTTAGAGTTGGAGGCCGCGTAATATAATGAAACATGTAAATTCTCTTATGTATTCCTATTAATTATTATATACCCATGATTCCCACTGATTTATCTATACCGTTTAAAAGGCTACAGTTTTCAGTGAAGATCTCTTTCGCCCTCAATTCCTTCAACAAGTCCTAAGGTCAAACATTCTCTCTGGTGGGCATTGACATGAGAAAGCCGTGTCTTTCCCATGGACAGTTATATGTTGGCTTATCTCGGGTTGGATCTCCTGATAGACAACATATTTTACTTCCAAATGGTAAAATTACATCCAATACAGTTTACAGAGAAGTTTTGAAAAATTAAAATTACCATAACCAGACTAATTTTTTCCGTGATTTGATATTCATGGAATTCGTTTATTGCAAATCCCGCAGAAAAGGTATTTTTTTCTTTTGGACAAACACAAACTATACTTACGTTTAACTCACCTTTTGAAAGTTAGAAATAAAAACATAACACTCTGTACTAAAAAAGGATTATTAACATTAGGTATGCCCAACGAAGTGGGCACGGGTCAGCTAGTCTTCTATAAAGGTTAATGATGTAATATTATCTTCTAATACTAAATTACGTTGAGCGTCTTTAAAACGCGTTGTGCTTCTGTTACTACGAAGCCTAGGAGATCCTTGATTGCCTCTGAAGGGAAATCCTGGAAATGATAAAATAAAAGGATCTAAAACTACGGGTAAGCAATCACTAGTACTTACAATTAAATCTGGTCTTCTTCGGTGTGTCAATGTTCGGATACGCCTCGCTGCGCCGCCCCGTAGATACTCTGCTTGGTGTTTGGAAGCCACGCGGGTGGGCCGCGACATTATTTCTTAAGAAATTTGTTACGTTTCTTGCGATCCGGCCCGCGAGTAATTAAGTACAGTGACAGCAGGGGATCCATATAAACCAAATGTTCACAATTTTTTAATAAATATTACGATATAACTTTTAGCTAGAATGGCCCTTTTCAACACACGCGTCACACTATATTGTTTATAACGACACTTGCCTTCCGAGTGACCACAATTACCACACTGAAATTGATTTACTCGTCGAACATTCCTTCCCAATTGCCACTTCCTAAATTACAGAGTTCAACACTCAACTCTCACTCACCTGAGTTCAATAGCCATTTTTGTAAAATTTTAATGCACACGCGTAATAGCTGTTGCTCGTCGCCAGCGTTACGTCTAGAGACGTCAATGGAACACGACGGCTCGACGAGGACTGGTTTATGAACTACCCACAATTATATAAATGTATTATATTATATAAAATATTTCCTACATTTTCTGCGAGTTGGACGATAAAATACAATCGAGTTTCTTTCTGTAAGAAAAGATTTAATTTGACAAATTAAGTAATTTGTGTATTGTAAATATTATTTGACCCACGCTGAGATTAGAAACTACTATTATTTACTGAAGCACGTAGCCGTAGCCAAATAGCTAAAATCAGAACCCTTACAGATTCACATGCATATCTGTCCGTCCAACAGAACTTTAAGAAATGTTTGCTTTGCTTTGCTTACCTAAGGGCGCATTTTCATTGGTCGATAGGGCCCGCATTCGCGATGCGGGAGATTTCTGTAACGTATGCCATAGGGCCCGCAAAGTGTTTATCGTTTTCACTGGTCGTCAGGGCCCGCATACGGGGTGCGGGTGATTCCTATAATGCATGCGATAAGGTCGTTATTCCGAATGTGGATATCACCCGCACACGTTTAATCGACCGAGTTATCGACCAGTGGATTTCATTGGTTGTTAGCTCGCATGCGGGTACTCCGCGCATTCTGGCTAACAACCGACTTATCGACCAATGAAAATGCGCCCTAACACGTGCATTTGGACGTTTTAGGAAATTAGCCAGTATACTTCCACTAAGTAATGATATGCTGATTTAAATAATATTAAACGTTGCGAATACCCAATATCTACAGTATCTATAAGTAGATCAGTTTAAATATTGTTTTTTCTTATTTCATGTGTCGTTGCGCAGCATTTGCCTGTAAATGTGACGGTTTGTAGGTTTAATTCCCACTCGTGGAAGACGGTTTTTTTTTTCCACTTCCATTTTCTTCTCTCTGGCAACTAGGCAAAGCGCGGCGTTGAGTTCCGATCCATCCGTATTGACATACGCAATGGCACAAAGAGGTGGAAAGCGGGGAATGGAGTTAACACTAGGTTCCCACAGTCTCCGCGGTTCCTTCTATCTACTTTGCGTGGGATAAAACGCAAAAAAATACATGACAAATAATTAAACACACAGATGATATTTTGTCTTTGCAAAAGGGGATGAAAAGACGGGTTTACGATACAAGTACATATAATACCAAACAAAAATTATACAGTCTATACTAAAACTAAAATAGAAATATGTATACATATGAGACTCGCAATTGTATTAAGAACATGAGACGTCGAGGAAGCTTTGGAGGGGGAGTGCAGGGGCAACGCGGGGGCGGGCGGGCGCGTGCTGGAGCGTGTCGTGAGCGTGGGCGTGGGCGCGGTGGAGGGCGCGGCGGCCTCGTCCGCGCCGTAGTCCGCCGCGTTGTCGCCGTACTCGCCTGCCTTCAAGCCCACGCGGGACGTTCGAGACGGAGTTACCTGGACGGTGCGTTTGCATAATGTTTACGCATTGGCACCATGCAACCACTGCACTGTATCACGTATGCGTTATCATCATGACGCAGCGTTACATTTAAATTGCACAAAAAATGCAATGTCATTAAGTAACCTTATGGTAGCCCACTCTGTAGTATAGGTGGCGTTGTTTGATCCATTCACCTATCAGTAGGGAGGTGGTTATATTTTAAGTTACATGCCTTTTAGACATCTCACGTCAATTACTAGTTGAGTGTATAAATTCCATGTATTCCAGGTATTCCATGCGCGTGCGTTCAGCTAGGAATGTGAGACAACAAAGCGTCTAGAACTACATTTGAACTAACAGCATAGAAAAAGATAATAATAAACGGCTCGTCTTACTTTAAAATCAGCACGGTTTGGTTCAAACTCCATTTCTGAGCGGAATGTCTTGGTCACGCCGGCGCCGCCCGTGAATACCGCGCCCCCCGCGCCTCCCGCACCTCCCACGCCCGACAACGGCAGCGGCTGCGGCGGGAAGCGGCCGTGCGGCGCGGCGCGGGGAGGTGCGCCCGTCGGTACGTCTGTTAGACAATCAGTTTATAGATGTTACAAACTTTCATATCAGCATTGCTTGGTTGGGATACGATCCAATATGTTGGTCTAGTTACATAATTTTTAGCTTACAAAGTATTAAGAAGGAAAGAAAATAACATATAAAATTTTGATTTCGTGCGTAGATCGGCTAGTTAGTGTATCTATAAGACTCCTTTGCCGAGTATGACAATCTAAACCTTCTCCATTGTTACAAACATACTTACACAAAGGATTATAAGATGATATGTTGGGCTCAGAACTAAATAGAGTGATCGGTGAATCAAAATCATCTTGCAGCAGGCGTCGTTCGGTACACACTCGAGCGCAGGTGCCCCTGAAATACGAAACTATGTACGTATACGTAACGTATGTATTGAAGAATAGCAAATATTGATATTGTATACGAAATGACGAATAAAGTTTTAATCACCACACGAACACATACACACACAAACACACACACATACACACATATACACACACACACATACACACACGTACACGTACACGTACTTAAACCTATGTATAGTAAATTTATAGTTTTTCTTTTATTTCAGATGCTTAAGAGGCGGCCGTTCAAAATTGCGAAACAGTTTAATATCAATGAAATTATTACCTTCATAAGTTATGTTTGTTACTTAATTAGAAGTAAATAAATAGTTTTATCACCGTCCACAGAGGCCAAGTGTGAACGCGCAGTGCAGGAACTGTCGCCAGCGAGAGACGCGCTGCACCGCGAACGCGTCCGCGCAGTGCGCGCCGCCCAGCGAGCTGAGTGCGCCGCACAGCTGCCCCGCGCACAGCACGCCGGCGCCCATGTCGCGCTGCCGCACACACACACACACTTTATGTACGTGATGTACGGTAAGAAGCAGTCAACGCAGCCTAGACCACGCGGCGGGGCACCTTACCTCGCAGAGCTCGTCGCCGGCGAAGCACAGCAGGTGCGGCTGCGTGGCGGCCCAGTGCGGGACGCGCGCGGCGCAGCGGTCGGGCGGCGCCGGCGACACCAGCGCCACGCGGAACCGCGTGCGGCGCGTCGTCGTCGCCAGCGAGCGCTGCACGTAGCACTCCTCGGCGCCGCAGCCGCGCTCGGTGGCCTGCACGACGGGCCGCGCGCGCGCCGCCGCCCCGAAAGGCTCCTCCAGCTCCACGACGGCGAAGTCGAGCGCGGGGTCCGTGGGGTCGAGGCCGTCGCCCGCCAGCACGACGCGCGCGACGCGGCGCGAGGCGGCCGCCAGCAGCGCGGGCGGCGCGGGCGGCGGCGCGGCCGGCAGCAGCGCCGCCAGCGCCCACAGCGGCGCGCCGGACTCGCCGCGCGCGCACGACGCCGTCGTGACGGCGATGCGCAGCGAGATCAGGGACGCGGAGCACTGGCGCTCGTTCTCGTGTTCCAATATTACCTTTAATTCATAAACTAACTCAAATAAATAAAAATATCACCTTTTTAAGATTTAATTCTCCAACGTGGACGATTGAAATCTTTGACGTTACAAGTTGCCAAAGTGTAGATAGTATGTGGTTAAGTGTAAATAATATGTGGTTAAATAATATTACAATAATGCAAGATATTACAATATCTTGCAACAACAAGGAAATGATTATTATGCATTATGTTTGAACACATATATGTGTTTAGTCACCACGTAGGCGCCGGGGTCGACGTCCGCGTCGTCGTCGCCGGCGGAGCTCCCGGCGGTGGTGGGGGCTGCGGCGGGGTCCGCGGCGGGGTCCGCACCGCGCGCCGCCCGCAGTAGCGTCAGCACGGAGAGCGTCAGCAGCGCCGACCGCGACACAGACATATCTCACAATTACCAATCACTACCCGCGGCAATACTGTTAACAGTAGGGTTAGTGAGCTCCTTTAGTTCATTCCCAACGTGACAGAACAAATTATGTAGCAGAGTGCTCTCTTCTGTCGTTGATTTGACATCTGTCTTATTTTTATATAAGTTTTTACTATAAAGTATAATATAGACTTCAGCTAGCCCATACTAAGTCATCCAGCCGCGCGCCGGACGCCGATCAGACCACTTTCAAATGAACCAGTTGTGTTAAATATGCCATTTCACAAGATATTTCACAACAAACAATGTAAACAGTTTTAATAACATGTTTTGGTCCCACGCTAGGTATTGCTGTATCATGGATTCATAAATTAATAGTGAATAGGCAAAATAGTAAATAAATAAACATTCGTGATTGAAAGAAATATTAGTGGATTCTCGTAATGTGTGCTGTTACGAGAATACAACGGAAGTTATATTTGTACAATGCAAGCAAGTACGCACGTCATTGCACATTTACACATTCAAGTATAATATTTTAAGTCTCTTAAGTTACTTTTTTTAAAACGTCTTAATGGACTTTTTATACATATATGCTATACTCTGGTACCAATCATTATATCTGCCGTATTATACCCTGGTACCAATAATAACATCGGCCAACCTCTGTCTGTAAGACTCGTAGGTCGGTCTGGTCTGGGGTAGCAAGAAAACAACCAGGTACGATCTGTTACAATAAACATTTATTTATTCGGCACAGCGTCGGCGGCGGCCGCGACGGTGACGGTGAGCTCGTCGGGCAGCGCGTGCAGCCGCAGCGCGCGCTCCAGCAGCGCGTCGGCGAGCGCGGCCGCCTCGCCGCCGCACCACGCCGCGCCGCGCACGTACAGCCACTGCGGACAACACACGCGTCACGACACCCACACTAGCCGACACTAGCCGACACTGAGCCACGGGAGCTGCGCCCACCTTGTGCGCCGGCGCCTGCTCCACGGCGTGGTACAGCGCGGCGGGCAGGCGCGGGGCGGGCGCGCGCGCCTCCGCCTCCAGCCGCGCCGCCCACAGCAGCGCGCCGCGCCGCCCGCCCCCGCCCGTCAGTCGCCGCGCCACACGCACCAGCGCCTCAGCCTCTGCGAGTCGCCACATGAAAAGAATATTGTTATTGTATAATTCACGTGTCCTAGAGTAGACGGTGGCGTCGGCGTTGACGTTGGGCAGGCCTACCCGGCGACGCGAAATCGGCACTGAGCGCGCGCAACAGCGGCGGCAGCAGCGCGGCGAGGGCGGCGACGTCCCCGCGCGGCGCCCGCAGCGCCTCCGCCGCCCGCCCCGCCTCCGCGCCGCCGCCCAGCGCCCACAGCGGCGCGCCCGCACTCGCTGCGCAAACGACAGATATCAAAGTCGTCTACCTTAGCTCACATCAAGGAACATGGAAAACAAATGCTTATTCTATTACAACTATAAAAAATATATTTTAGTATTCATCGACAAGTGTAAACCGACCCATCGTCAGATACGCGTTCCCCGGGAACAGCTGCGCGTAGGCGCGCGTCCAGTACGCGGCGCGCGGCGCACTCGCGCACAGCGCCTCCGCGCTCTCCTCGTAGTAGCGCGCGGCTGGCGGGCCGCTCGTCCGCCAGCGCGCGCTCGGCCGCGCCGCGCGCCGCCCGCAGCAGGGCGCAGCGCTGCGCCGGACCCGCCAGCGCGGCGCGGGCGCGCGCCCACTCGCCGGCGCCCGGCAGCAGCGCCGCCGCCACGTCGCCACCCACCGCGCCGCCCACCGCGCCGCCCTCCGCGCCGCCCTCCGACTCGAGCGACGTCTCTATGGCGAGACAGCGCTCCTTCACACTGGTAACAAAAGAAATATTAGCACGAAGACGACATTACTTTCACCAATTGTAGAGGATTTATACACCTTATTTACAAAAGTTAGTTTACAAATGTTCCCTAGTTTAAATTAATTTAAAAATCGTTCCATTATTTTTGAGTAACGAAAGTCTACCTACGTGTCGCAGCGCCGCCTCCAGGTCGGCGCACGAGGGCGGCGTCAGGGCGGCGTGCGGCGTCGGGGCGGCGGCGGAGGGCGGCGACAGGGCGGCAGGCGGCGGTCGCGCCAACACCGCGCAGACGAGCGCACACATACCGACGTCCTTGTTTGAACACACTTCCTGTACTATTCTAAAATAAATGAATGAGAACATATTATACGTAAGTCTAGTGCATAACACAACAAATGTGGCTCACCTGGAATTCCGCTCACCTGGCGACGTAGAGCGCGTGGTGCTGCGGCACGTCCGCGTCGGCGAGTGCGGCGCGCAACGCCGCGACGGCCGCGTGCCGCGCAGCGCCCCTCCCCCGCCCCCTCCCCCGCCGCCGCGAGCTCCACACGCGCGAACTCCGCAAACGGCAGCGGCGAGCCTGCTCGGATATATCGAGTTCCGTCGTAATTTTTAATACAAAGCATAACAGTAAATTTTAAAAAAAATTATTCAATTTTAAATATACGCACCTATAGTGTTGTACCGTCGCAGCAGCGCGCGTGCCTCCCCGCGCATCCGTGCCGCCTCGCGCCGCCCGCCCTCGCCGCCGTCGCCGCCCTCGGCCGGCACCAGCGCCAGTAGCGCGCGCAGCCAGCGGAGCCGCCAGCACAGCAGCGCCGTCAGGCAGGCGCCGCGCGCGCGCGACATGCACGCGTCCCACAGGGAGTTCACCCAGCTCAGGTAACCTGCAAGCGGTCGACCGTACTGATACTGTGACTTAATTACGTCCTACTATTCGAAATAGTCTAAAATATTCAAATTTAAACGTGCAAGTGAAGCCATTAAAATTAGTACCGCTGTCGTCGGTGAAGTAGTGCGGCGGGTCGAGCAGTAGCGCGAGCGCGCGGCGCGCTAGCGCAGGGGAGGCGGCGGCGGCGGCGGGGTGTGCGGGCGGGCAGCGCGCGCGCCGCCTCCAGCAGTGGCAGCAGCGCCTCCGCGCCCGCCGCCTCGTCGCCCGCCGCGCCACCCAGCGCACGCGCCGCCCACTGCGATCCCGGCAGCACTGGCACCTGCGCCAGCGCCAGCATGCGCGCCGACAGCGCCGGCAGCTGCTCGTCCGCGACGGGCGGCAGCAGGTCGGCCACGTCGTGCGGTAGCGGCGCGCGATGCGGGTCGGCGTCGGCCGCGCCGGGGCCGGCGCCGTGCCAGTGCGCCGCCGCGCGCAGCCGCTCCACGCGCACCCACACGGCGCTGAGCGGCAGCCCGCTGGCGAGCGCGGCGTCCTCGGCGGCGCGCAGGTCGCGCTCCACGCGCTCGGCGAGGGCGGGCGGCGGCGACGCAAGAGCGGCGGGCGCGTAGTTCATGGCGACCAGCAGATGCAGCAACAGCGCGAGACGCTCCCAGTGGCCGGCGGCGCGTAACGCGGCGGCGGCGGCATAGAGAAGACGCGCGGGGGCGGCGGCGGCGTGCGGGGCGGCGCGCGCGTCCCGCAGGGCGGCGGCGGCGGCGGCCGTCACCTGCCCCACGTCGCCGCCGGGCGCGCTCGGCAGCACTTGCAGTAGCTGCTCCCACAACTCCGTGCGGATTATTGAGCATTTTTCTGTTACGTTCAAATTGAAATGTTAAATGTTGTTGGACAATCGACATCGTTTAACTTTGAAAATGTATAACGCTTTAAGCGACGAGGCCCACCTGTCGCCAGCATGTCGCGCAGGCACTCGAGCACGCGCTGGGGCGGCGCGGCGGCGCGTAAGGCGGCGAGGCGGCGCGCGCGCATGCGGGAGGCGGGGACACGCGCGCTCGCCTCCTCCGCCGCCTCCAGCGCCGCCTCCGCGCCGCACCACTCCTCCTGCACAGCGAGAACGACTAAAGCGTGACAATCGAACAAACACAAACAGATATGGTCACAGTTTGGCGTCACGACCGCAAACGCAACATTTCATAATAATTTAACAATATTACACTATGATGTGATCAATCACCAGATATTCAATATTAAAATACATGTGATGTGGCCCAAGTCCCAAGTGTCACCTGAAAGTCGATGTACTTCTCCCACAGCATGACGTCACCGGGCTCCTGCGCTAGGAGGTCGCGCAGGGCGGCGAGGCGCGCGGCCACGGCGGGCGCAGTGGGCTCGTCGGCCGCGCGCCGCGAGTAGTAGCGCCGCTTGCGCCCCTCCCGCCCCTCCCGCGCCTCTCCGCCCCCCCTGATTCTGACGGAACACTCATATCTGTGGAGCGACATGACAAGATTTTTTTAAAGAAAAAAAAACAAAAGCAAATTACTATCTTTTGCCTTAGTACAAAATGAATATAGTTTTATAAAAAAAAGAGAAAAAATCGTGTTTTTATATTTTGTACCTATTTATTCTTACATAGCTAATGATAAATGAATATCAAACTAACAAGAAAATATATATAAAAGTACTTGTTCCCGATAACAAACTGCAATGAGCACTGTGGCGGTAGGAAAATTGAAGAAAATTCACTTGGATTTCAATTTATTTATCAATTTGTTGTGAGTGAAATTATACAAAGGCAAAACATTAAAAGATGAAATGTTGACACTGATAAAGTAAAAAAAAACTGCAGTGCAGCTCAGCGTTCATATACTTATGATGGACAGTATAGCTCCATACATATTTTAACATCAAAAACAGTGACAAAAAAATGTTATATTCATAAATAAATTATCAAATTTTCAAACCCTGTGAATATACTGCATGAGAGTTGTAGCAGTCTATCTGCTACAACTCTCATGCAGTATTCATGCAGTCTGTATTAAAAGTAGGTGTATGAAGTATTCATTTCATACACTATTAGGGCATTGGCCCTAAGTACTAATTTATGTATGTAACTCTTTAGGTACATTGATTCTTTAATAATATCCTATTTATGTACTTACTGAGGCCTCCCAGGGTAGTATAATGTTGATACTCGAAGATTTCCATAATCAAGTTTATGATCAATGTAAAAGTCCTTATTGCATAATTTGTCTACATTGAATGACAATTTAACAGTAGAATTATCAATAACTATATCAGGCTTTTCATCTTCTTCTGAATTTTCATCACTAACAAGCAATTGTAGTTCCGTTGATGGATCTGGGTAACTATCTAATTCTTTTAAATCTAAAAGAATATAAAATAAATTAGGCAAAGTTTTACCTTACTTTTCAAGCATAAATATGAATTAAATGATTTTTACCAGCATCATCAAGTTTATCACCATTTTTATCGGTTAATAAAGAATAAGCTGGGAAAAGAGCCATTAATTATTTCATGAATTATCTCTTTAAACTTATTTTTTTTTTCTTTGCTTCACATATATTTTTGCCTATTCCCTAATATCCTAGAAAAAACAACAAACAATGTAAATATCTAATATATGTCGTATTGTACGTGTGCTATTACTTTTATAAAATATATCTAAATAATAATAATCAGCGTTCTTATTATTTTTTTTTTCTTTTAATAAAATGTTAAAAATATACAAAAGCAATACTTATAATTTGACAGTTTGATTTATTAATTGTTGTCATAATAAATAAATGTATTATCTATGTGTAAAGGTATTCTGTGGTTACCTAGCTTCAATGTTGCCTAACTTAGATTTTATAAGAGACGTTTAACTGATTTTATAATAGGCTAGTTTCCAAAATTTTAAAATCAAGTTCACAGTTTACTTTATCATCTATTTAACCCTAAAAAAAATTATTTTGAAATAATAATAATATTTCCTTTATTTATTTTGCATTCAAAAAATTGTATTTAAATTTGTCTCGAAAACGCACATAACTGTCATGGCGTCTTGTGTGACGTCACGCCGTGCAATCGCATCGTAACAGTGTTGAGTTTTATCCATGTTTTATCAGATTCTTATGTTATCTTACATCAGAAATGAATACCTCGTATTACAAGTACTGTGCAGTGCCCCACTGTAAAAGCACAGACATAAAAACGCCTAAAAAATTATTTATTTACGTTCCAAATGATAAAAAAATAAGAAAACAGTGGTTAAAACTTGAATAAATTCTGATGAACAAAAGTCACTGTTCACCGCAAAGAATCTTCCAATCATAACGGCGTCAATTTTGCGCAAATTACTGCTGTTTGCCTTAATGAATCCTGTTTCCATGATTAAATATTATTGTCTTCTACGAATTTACTAAAAACTGCTGTATCAATTTGAAGAAAATTACTAGAAAACGAAATATCTAAAAAATAGCGCGTAACTAAAATACAACGCGTATTACAAGACAAACGTCAACAACAACAATGTAGGGGTGAACGACATAAATCGATATATCATAAAATATCGAAACATGCACGCGATATATCACTTCAACCCAATATTATCAAATCAACTAACATCGATATGTACAATCGATATATTTCATTCGATATACCAAATGTCGTGAGAAATTAAAATCACATGCCATTCCTTTTTATATTGATGCTTTATTTACGCAGTGTTACCGCCAGTGTGAAATTGGCCAGTAAGTATTGGTAGTCTATGCGGGATTCAGGATGACATATATCATTTCCTTGTGGAGTGTGTCCGAAATGGTGCCAAAAGAAGAGAGTTAATACATAAATTTGACATCAATTTAAAGCATATAGGAGTTTTTCAAAGCGCCCTATCTATATCAAATTCAGACATAGCCAAAAATATTTATCAGTTTAAGTTGAAATAAGGCATAATTTATAAGTTTTATAATTATTTTAGATACTTTAAGGATTATTGTTAAGGGAACGATGGGACTGACATTTAGCTCTGCCGCTAAAAAGTCCCTAAATAAAATCAGATAAAAGAAAAAAAAGTATTGGTAGAAAATAGGTGAGCCTTTAACACTGACAACGATATAAAGGCAAATATTCTCCGTTCTCCGGGCAGTGCACAGTGATCAGATGCCAGGTCTACTTACATTTTGGTAGATTGTGAAACTAATTATATTTAATTATTATTGTCTTATATAGAATTAAAATTTATAGTAAAATATTTCTAGACTCAACCTACTAACTAGATATGTTAGGATGGAGTGTTATTAGGGTATACCTAATATTTAAAAATATATTACATAAAGGATGATAACAAAAAATAATCCTAAATTCAAGGCGTTTGCAATGAAAATCACCTCAAGCAGGAGCAAAAGCAGTAATAGCAGGTCAAAGATCAGATGATGTAACTTGTGAAAATATGATTTAATTGAAATACAGTGAAAGTGTTCTGTGCGACCGGGTATTTGGTTAGAGATTATGCTGAAAACGTATAGACTATGTGTTTACGGTATACTACCTTATTTGGTAAGTGTGAAATAACTAGACGCAGCAGGAATCAAGTCTGTTTAAATGAGTATCTATTACAACACTGAATAATAAAATTATGTGACACAGTATTTATAGTAGGCACAACTATATAGTTTCATGCTGTTTACTTAGGTACATGACAAACAAATATATAATCGAATATATTGAAAATTGTAGTAAAGTGCGAGCACACCGTGATACTCAGTGACAAGCATATGTTTTTAGCTCTAGTAGATTACTCGGGCAGCGAGTATTCGAGTAAAGCACTAATTATAAGTCACCAAATTTAAAATTTATGGGAGTATGGGCTTATTTTATACAAAATTAACTTAATTACAAACATGTAATAATTTTCGTTGATTTCTTTAAATCCGTGTTTGAATTTGTCCATATATTCCTAATATTTCCAAAACTCCAAATGTAGGCATCATGCAGTGGGATTTTGGACCTTAATAATCATAATTCTCAAAAAGCAAGAATCTTGCTCGCTTCTAAAGTCAAAAACAACGACCAGTATGGCTATGATATGAATGTTAAACATAATCTTAGTTTTGTGCTTTGCGCTTTGGAGATTCTCTATCATGGAAATAACTTGATATAGGCGCTGCCCTAGGATTACTAAGTTATCGAAGATGAATCGAAGGTTTGTAAGGTGTGTGAATTGTGTTTCACACCAAACAACATAGACCATATGTATCCTGTCACATTTAGCGGTGCAATAGAATAGGTCGTGTTCTTCTGTCATGGACTATGTGTTAAAGTTAATCTGGTATAATAAACATTTTTGAAACATGCTGATTTCTGTTAATTAATATAGATCAATAACTTAACAATATCATATAATTCTTTTAATTAATTATATTACTTATAATAATAATTATTAAAATAAATATATAATTATCATAAATTGATTTAAAACTACCTTCAGATTATCATCTTGCAAAAGGGGCAATCGAAAAAATGTCAACCTGTATTTCTCAATACATCATAAGTAATAAGATGACGAACCTGTATTCAGCAAGTTATTAGTGGTATATCAAGTGGAATTGATATTAATTTATCATTACTATAAGCATAGCTAAGTTTTAAGTTGAACAAATATTTTCCAAGTAAGCAATATGCCCTTCAAATATTTAAGTAGTTTCAAAAAAGATAATGCTTTTTATATTCTTTCACTTACACTACTGAAGCGGCACCTTAATTTTCTTCTTTTTACTCAGTATAATACATTAGTATAGCACTCCTAAGGTCTACACACCTACATACGGTTTACATATATACATGGTGACACCAGTCACCCCTACCACTCATTCAAATTGAACTTTCAAGTGACAACACAAATGTCCAATAAGTTTTTACAACGTAAACATACTTAGCTGATAATTACTTATCTGCCAAAAAACTTTTTTATAAAGTTATCGATCTAATGTTTCTTGTACTTTTACTTTAAATATGTGAGTTTATGTGAAAGTATTAATTATTAAAAAATTGATAAGCAAGAGATTTTCAGTGTTACACCGAAATATAATACATTATGCAAAGACTTGCAAAACGGAATATATCAAGTTACTAAATAAATACATATCGTGTAATTATTGATAGTTAAGTACGTGGAGATCCTTCTTGAACTTCTGTTTTATTTTTTGCAAAAATACAATTTAAAGTGTTTTAGCTTAAAGTATTATTCAGCTCTGTTGGCATTGTGTTTAATAACTGTGTGTTCAGCAAACTATTTTATAACCAACGTGCCAATTACAAAATGATGGCGTGCAGTAAATTAAAGTTATTACATAGTTCAACAAATGGTTACTGGGGACGACTCACTTCCAGTGTTGCTAGAAGTACAGGGAGACAATCACATATAGATGTAAGTAAAAATTACATCGCTTGTTTAGTTTAAATAATTGAATAAGTGACATTTTGTGACATATTTATTATTCTTGCAGGTAAATAAACCAATTAAGGGTGATAATAAAGAGCCTCCTCTTGTAGACTTGTATGGCAGGAGACACAACTACCTGCGCATATCATTAACCGAGCGATGTAACTTAAGATGTTAGTAAAATTATATGATATATTATTATGTATAATATAAACAGAGCGTTCACAGCGCACAAAGTGGATAGCAATCAGATAATGGTGTATATACTGTAGGTCAGTACTGCATGCCAGCGGAGGGCGTGACTCTGAGCCCGCGCTCGGCGCTGCTGACGCGCGCAGAGTTGCTGCGGCTCACGCGGGTGTTCGCGGCGCTCGGCGTCGACAAGCTGCGCCTCACCGGCGGCGAGCCCACCGTGCGCGCCGACCTCGTGGACATAGTGCGTGAGTGTGCTTACAATGCAATTGTCGGTTTACTACACAATATTATGTAAACTATCGCAATATTTCTCGATTATCATCAGTTTTACTTGAACTTTATGTTATCAGTGACCTATGTTCTCAGTACTGGCATCCAAATTAGGTTACTCGTACACCCACTCACATAAATAAGATTAAACAATGTGCGCGTAATGCGACAGAGGAGCTCGCCAGTGTGCCGGGCGTGCGCACGGTGGGCATGACGAGCAACGGCGTGGCGCTGACGCGGCGGCTGCCCGCGCTGCGCCGCGCCGGCCTCGCCGCGCTCAACCTGTCGCTGGACTCGCTGCGCCGCGACCGCTTCGAGCGCATGTCGCGCCGCCCCGGCGCCGCCCTGGCGCACGTGCGCGCCGCCCTGGACACCGCGCTGCAGCTCGACCTGCCCTCCGTCAAGCTGAACACCGTGCTCGTGCGCGGCTTCAACGATGACGAGCTGTGCGACTTCGCGGAGCTGACGCGCGAGCGGCGCCTCGACGTACGCTTCATCGAGTTCATGCCGTTTTCCGGCAACCGCTGGGACGACGCTCGAATGGTGCCGGAGAGCGAGGCGCTGGCCGCGCTGCGCGCCGCCTTCCCGGGGCTGGCGCGCGAGACGCCCGACGCCGCCTGCGACACGGCCTCGCTGTGGCGCGCGCCGGGACACGCCGGCCGCGTGGGCTTCATCTCGTCCATGTCGAAGCCGTTCTGCGCGACGTGCAGCCGCCTGCGCCTCACCGCCGACGGGAACCTCAAGGTGTGCCTGTTCGGCGAGGCCGAGACCAGCCTGCGCGACGCCCTGCGCGCCGGCCTCTCCGACGACGACCTGACGCTGCTCATCCGCGCCGCGCTGCGCCGCAAGCTGCCGCAACACGCAGGTAACGCTCACGCTGAACTGTACGCACTACATGTTTCGTTTGTTCTCCTTGTTATTTCAGTTCATTTTGTATATTAACATTGTTTTCACTATGATTCAATTTTATCCATATTCATTATTTAAACACGTTCATCATTGGGGTCACATTAGCATCACTTCATTGAACATAACCAGTCGAATCACACCACAGTGGGCGACGCCCGCGACGGCAGGGCGCAGGGCGCAGTGGGGACGATGACGCTTAGGTTAATGTTTTGTAGGCATGCAGAATCTCGCCCGCTCCAAGAATCGGCCGATGATTCTAATAGGCGGGTAGGCGACGTCGCTATACTCCACCCCGTTACAGCGCGCGCCCCCGCAGTGCGCGTCGCCCTCGCAGTGCGCGCCGTCCCCGCAGTGCGCGCCGCCCCCGCAGTGCGCGTCGCCCTCGCAGTGCGCGCCGTCCCCGCAGTGCGCGCCGTCCCCGCAGTGCGCGCCGCCCCCGCAGTGCGCGTCGCCCTCGCAGTGCGCGCCGTCCCCGCAGTGCGCGCCGCCCCCGCAGTGCGCGCCGTCCCCGCAGTGCGCGCCGCCCCCGCAGTGCGCGCCGTCCCCGCAGTGCGCGCCGCCCCCGCAGTGCGCGTCGCGGCGCGCGCCTACTGCACGCGGGGCGCGGGGGCGGGCGGCCTCACGCATGTGGACGGCGAGGGGCGCGCCCGCATGGTGGACGTGGCGGCCAAGCCAGTGACGGCGCGCGCGGCGCAGGCCGAGTGCTTCCTGCACGTGGGCGCGCGCCTGCTGCGGCTGCTGCAGGACGCGCGCGCGCTGCCCAAGGGCGACGCGCTCACCGTGGCCGAGGTGGCGGGCGCGCTGGCCGCCAAGCGCACCGCCGACCTCATCCCGCTGTGCCACCCGCTGCCGCTGGAGCTGGCGCGTGTGCGCGTCGAGCTGCCCCCCGCCGGGGACGCGGGGGAGGGAGGGCGCGTGCGCGTGTGGTGCGAGGCGCGCGCCGCGGGCCGCACCGGCGTGGAGATGGAGGCGCTGACGGGGTGCGCGGTGGCGGCGCTGGCGCTCTACGACATGTGCAAGGCCGTGGACAAGCGCATGCGCATCACCGACCTGCGCGTCGTGCACAAGGAGGGCGGCAGCAGCGCCTGGCCGCCGCCGGCGGAGGGCGGCGAGGCAGAGGACGCGCAGGGGCGGGCGGAGGGCGGGCACCGCGTGCGCGCGCACGACACGTCGCCGCTGCCTGCGGGGGAGGCGTACGCGCCGACTAACGTCGCGCACTTCTAGTCATTGACGTCACCGACCACGAGTGCACGGCCACACACTCATACACGTACAAGAAAGCAACATGTTGTAATTAAAAATATATACAATAACTGAGGATCTTATTGTAACATGGTGTTAGCTATAGTGTCATAGTTAAATGTCCATATAAAAGTTAACCTAACGTCAGACTTGAATCATGTTGCACTCCAAAAATGTATATCATTTTAAAAATTTGTAAAAAAAACTACAATACTGTAGAGCAGGTATTTAGATACATTGGTGCTATTCTACTTAAGTAACATATAGTAGATGTTGTATTTTGTGATAATTGGTTGATAAAAATGCAAATTTATATTTTTTCCAAATAGTTGTAGTACAGTTTATAAAACAACAATGTACATTTTAGAAATGTAAATGGTGTCATTTGTTTGCACAACTATTCTTTTGTACTTAAAGGAATTTAATGCATAAATCATGTTTAAGTATAATAAGACATGTTTATTTTATAATATATATTGCTATAGAATATTTTCAATATTCCATTTAAAATAAAAGTTGCAAAGCAAAATAATAATAATGAATTGTCTGTTGACCAACATACGGTCTGACAATATATTCCAAGCAATATTATATTCAATTCATTAAGTTTTCCTAAAGTCAGCAAAAAGTAACACATTTTTTGGTAAAATTATTTCTTCAAGCTATTAGAAATGTCTATAGATCCTGTTAGTATTGCGTTGCTCTATTATTATAAATGATAGTAAATCTAGATAGGAGTACCTGTTTAGATACCCATTTAGATAGGTATATCGTAAGATTATTGACATCAAAATTCTAATTTTATAGGTAAGTACTACTTATATGTTTCATATAGTATGTCTCACATACAAATATTACATATATTTTATACATAAGATTGTACTGAACAAGGATGTTGGGTATTTTTTATATCATTGTTTATATTTTACAATGTTACTAATTAATAAAAGGTATAAAATATAAAAAGGTGTTTATTGTACAGTACCTTAAGATACATACTAATGTTAAATAAATGTTAACCAGCTAAAGCAAAATTAATTAAATAAAAATATTATACTTTTGGTTAAAATACACAAAAATTTCAATATAGCTAAAGATATTTTAAAAAGCCATTACACAATCCTCAGTTTGTCAGCCGCTAGCAACAAGGACATTAGTTTTGGCAGGTGCATCATCTTGAGGAGCTTCATTCGCATTCTCTGCACCACGCTGTACTTTGATATCATGTTTCTCTATGTATTCATTTATTTCTTGACCTTTTTTGGCCAATTGTTCGTGTAGTGCCTTAAATTATATACATTTTATATAAGAATATCGTATAAAAATGTAATAAATAAAATAATGCTATAAAAAGAAAAGATCATCACAGTTATATTTTCATATTGTTTTTATAAAATTATTGTTTTACCTGTAATGCTTGTGGTAGCCGTTCTGTGTTAACTTCCAATTCTGGTAATACTTCAGCTACGGTGCGCTCTACTACTACTCCACCCACCATGCGAAAACATTTGCGTGACGCTTCAACTGCCTTCAGTGTTTCTATGACTATCCTAAAATAATGAAAATATGTCGATACTGAATTTGTTTATTAACAGCAATTATGTGTACATTTAAAAGTGATTACAGTAAATAATATTATAAAACGTACTTATGCTCATTTAGGTCCATTTCAAGTTCAGAAATTTTGTTAGCCAGTTGCCTCTGTTCACTCCGCAAGTTTTGAAATCCTGCGAATACTTCTTCATTTGATTTAGCTTTTCCGCCTTTATTTGTTGATTTAGACATCTTAACTTGGTAGTAGTTAACTTAGTAGTAGTTAACTTAGTAGTAGTTATTTCAATTTCTGTTGAGGTTATATATGATAGGTAAAGTAAAAATAATAAAGTACAGAATAATCAAGTGATAAAATATTAATTTAAAGTTAATTAGCCGAGACGTAACGGAGTCTCGATAATTTAATGCTTTAATTCAATGGTTAAAACAATATCAAGTTACCATTTGGTGATACAATTGGAAACAAGCAACAGCCAATATTAAGTGACAGTTGACACCAGACGCCAGTCAATGACATTGATAACTACAGAGAAGAAGAATTAAAGGAGTGCAACCATGTATTGGGGGCTAGTTGAGAAATGTCCGATTATCAAAACAGCTGATTATCGTCCCTGGTATAGCAAGTAAAATGATATCATTATTAGCAGTTTCATAAGAGTAAATGTACTGAATTAAAAAAATTAATATTTATAGTTACTTAAGCTACATAGTTCAAGATAGAACATTACATTTCTTTTTTTTTATGGGAAGGACAAGGCAAACGAGCGGTCGGGTCACCTGATGGTAAGTGATCACCGACGCCCACGGTCCTGTGTAACAGCAGAGGTGTTACAAGAGCATTGCCGGCCTTTAAAGTGGAAACACTATATACAGTATTTAAAAGCTATATACGTAAGAGTAACAAAGCAGAATTGCTTTTTACTCTTTTGATTTATCTGATACCAATAATATACGACGACTGAATTATGAGTCGAATATTATTTTATTTAATATAAAAATATAACATAATTTACTATATTATCTTTAACATTTTACACGACATATCTTCGAACTGTACCCCACTGTTCACTAACTCGATGGGTCTACACTTAGCTCGCAAAATATCAGCATAGATAATGAGTTTCTGACTGTTTTTGTTAGTTCAGGCGTTGTGATCGTGTGCGTTATATATATTAAGTTCTCTGTAATATTGTTATGCCTTATCAGTTGACAGCTGACATGAATAAACAGTCATTGTCATAAATATTATGACTGCGACTGCCAAAATGACATAAACTTGTACAGTTTTGGAAAGTATAATATCGCATTCGTATATTAATACTTTATTAAAAAGTATTATGTAAATATTGTATCATAAACAAATTTTCCGTACCAGTATTGTACTATACCAAAAGTATATGAAAGTTGAAATGAAAGTTGACTATTAAGTAGGCGTATCAATGTGTTAAAATGAAATTAGAGGAAGGATCAGGGGTGGACAATGTGGGGGTGTTAAGCGCGGAGGTGTTAAGTGCGGGGGGTCGCCAGCAGCGGCTCAGCGCCGACGGCAGCACGCTCACGTTGTGGGAGGGCGCGGCGCGGCTGCGCTGCTGGCCGCTCCATGCCGTGCGGATCAAAGCTGATTTACCAGTATGTTGCTAGTATTTTTTAATTTTTAAATGAAACACATATCAGGAATAGAATACATATGGTGTATCATACCACACTGGTGTTCAAATAGTTAAAGCAAAGTTAAAGCGAATAGTAAAGATAGGTGGCCTCAATTCATCAGACAGAAACATAATCTAACAATTCAAATTTAATCCTGTTTATGTTTTCTTTTACTGAAGTGAATTGTTATTCGTGTAATAGGTTGTTGCTTGAAAGAAAAGACAATAATGGTTGCTTGCTGTGCAGAGAGATTATTTATTGAGATTATAGCAAAATTATTTTTACATTAACACACTTCATTTTACCTTAAACCTGTAATTACTAATTACAAACCTTTAAAGAGAAACAACATTAAAAGTTATTGCTTCAATATTACAGTGGGATATTTTAATTGTTGTACTGTTATTGAATTACATGTGTAGATGGACTGTTGCAGCTCAATGTAGGAATAAACTTCTTCTAATGTATGTTCTATGTAAGAATAAATCCATATGATTATAAATTTGTAATCCAAATCACAAGCTTTTTAGTAATTTTGTTATTTTTTTTTTAGCTTCATGCTTTATTCCACCTGCGTATCGCAGGGTAGGCAGAAGGGAACTGTAGGAACTATATGAACCTAGTGTTAAGACACTCCGTTGCTTAGTCCCTGCTTTCTCCGTCCCCGTTTTCCATCTTTTTCGAGGCATTGCGTTTTGAGTGGCGTAACTCAACGCCGCGGATTGCCTAGTTTCCAGAGCAAAGAAAATAGAAATAGAACAATCCATTTTCCCCGAGTGGGAATCGAACCTTCAAACCTTCGCGTTTACAGGCAGAGTCTTACGCCTCTGCACCACAACGGTCCTCTAATTTTGTTATTAATATTTAAATTTTCAAAATACATATAGTATTAGTATTAAGTAGGAAAATTATAGCTTAATAACATCTAAGAACTATAATGACAGATTATACTACTTATATACTTTTATTTGTGTCTTTGTACATGTATTTTAAAATTGAAATAAGATTTTTTTGTAGTCATGATTTTACCCTCATCTTCTCTAATTTTGTGAAGTATTTGAAAGCATGTGTGTCTTCACTATGTAAGTTACTATGTTTTGGTAATTGCAAATTCTGTAAAAATTATATTGCCAGTTACATGTTCAGTTTGAAATTTATAAGTGACAGGCTAAAGATTATTTTAATAAAGAATAATTTACATTTGAATATGTACAAAGCACATAACTCAATTGAGTTTGATCACATTTCAGACTTTCGTAAAAAACTCAAGTGGCTCCCAATCCGTCTTCGCAGGGATTCTCACATACTTCGTCTTCTCTACTGTATTCTGTTTAATCCTAATTCTCTTCCTTACCTCAAAGAGCGTTTTGAGTTTTTGGGCGGGTCACATTCTCGGTCTCTTCGCTCTGATAATAATCTCACATTAAAAATACCTACCCATTCCTCTTCCTTTTACAGTAGCTCATTTACAGTAACCGCGTGTCGCTTGTGGAACTCCCTTCCCCATAATATCAAAAATACTAAAAATTTTGTAACCTACCCGACGCTTAACGTCGCTTAAAGAATCATTTTCTAGCTTTGTAAATTTGCCAATTCACTTTTCTTTCTGCTTTTCCTTGCTATTATTTCTATGCCATTGTTTTTGTTTTTATTTATTTGTTTTCTGGTTTTATTTTATGTATGTATGTGTTTATATGTGTATGTATGTATGCATGCATGTATGTATATATGTATGTATGTATGTATGTATATATGTATGTATGTATGTTGTGTGTATATATGTATTTATGTGTGTATGTTTATATGTATGTATATATGTATGATTGTTGATACCTATGTTATTTGAATATATCTATTTACGACTAATTTCTTTCTATTACGATTATTTATGTCTATTTATTATTAATTCTTAACTTTTACACCCTAACCCTTTATATATATTTTTTTTTTTTTTTTGAAATTTGCTATTCCTTTGCCCTTAGGTTGCCTGGCAGAGATTGCTACTGAGCAATAAGGCCGCCTTTTGTACATATATATACTTATTTACTTTTTTTCATTATTGTACTTTTTTTTTTGTATTCTTTGGGTGTGCAATAAAGGATTATTATTATTATTATTATCATTATTAATATGAATAATAACAAAAAGAATGTTTATATGGCTCTCTATTACTAATATAATAAAATTTATATCACTCAATAGGGCGGAGGGGTGAGTGTCGAAGCGGGAGGAGAAACTATAACGTGGACTTGTAGCGAGGAGAAGGCGTGCGTCGCGCTGGCGCAGATGTCGCAGGCGGCGCTCGCTGCGCCCGCCGGGCCGCCCTCCGACGCCGCGCTCGCCGCCCTGCTCGACGACGCGGAGCCCGACGACGCCGACGCCGAGCGCCGCGTGCGCCGCCTCGGGGAGCGCCTGGCGCGCCTCGACGCGCTCAACGTGGGCGGCATGTTGGCCGCGGCCACCGAGGGCGGCGGCGCGCGCCTCGCCGCGCGCCTCGAGGCCGGCAGCGCCGCCGGCGCCGCCCTGTCTGCGCGGCTCTCTCGCCTGGAGGCGCTCACGCGCGCCGCGCCCGCCGCACTGCACGCGCGTTCCGGGGCTGCGCGCGCGGACGCGGCCGCCAGATCTCTGCTCGCCGAACTCACCGATATATACTCGTGGCTGGACGACCCTGCGCTGCGCGACCTGGACTCGCTGGCCGAGATCTCGCTGGCGAGCGCCGAAGGGCGCGCGCGTGCCTTGGCGGCGGCCGAGGCGCTGCGCACGGCGCTGAGCGGGGAGCGCGCGGCGAGCGCGGCGCGGCTGCGGCTGGGCGCGGTGCGAGAGCGGCTGCGGCGGCTGGCGCGCGCGCGCGACACGCTGGCGGCGGCGCTGGCGCGGCACCTCAACAACGCGCTGATCCACCTCGGCAACGAGGCGGCGGGGGCGGCGTCGGGCGCGGGGGCGGGCGGCGCGCGGCGCCACCACGCCGAGCTGTTGCCGTACGCGCCCTTCATGCGCTGGCTGCGCGACATGGACGAGCGCGCGTGCGAGGGGCTGGCGCGCGTGTACGTGGGCGCGTGGGCGCGCGCGTACGAGCGCGAGGTGCGCGCGGCGTGCGAGGCGGCGCGCGCGTCGCTGGCGCAAGGCCCGCCAGAGCGCGCCGATGACGTGCTGGACGAGGTGCTCACGCTCGTGGAGACCATGTGCAACGCCGAGCAGGACTTTTGCACGCAATTCTTCCACTTGGACGCCGACGCGAAGGTACCGACTGTTGTTGGCAACATTTTGTTACAAAAGATTTTTGTCTCTGTTGAGTTTTCTGGAATACTTGCTTATTGAACTTTTATTGGAGTATAACATTGAAAATATTTATGACAATTTACACACCAACAGTAAAGTGATTAAGAACGGACTTATTGGTAACTGACATTCCTTAAAAGCAGATAGTACAACAGAAAAATCTCTGTGTAAACAGTTTAAATAAAAGGGGTTGCCTGGATCTATTGTCAGTTTAATTTTATGACATTTTTTGAAAGTAGTTTTGTTATATGTAAATTGACTTGATGCGCTCAGAGTGACAGCGACGGCGACGGGTCCCGCAGCGAGGGAGAGCGCGCCTCCCCGCGCCGCCCGCCCGCCGCCGCGCGCCGCCTCCTGGCGGACCTGTTCCCCGCCCTCGAGGCTGAGCTGGTGGCGCTCGTGGCGCACATCGAGCGCGCCGACCCGTACGGCGCCATGCGCGCGCTCGCCTGCGTGGGGCGGCGCGTGCTGGGCGAGGGCGGCGCGGGGGCGGCGGGCGCGGGCGAGGGCGGCGCAGGGGCAGGCGAGGCGAGGTGGGCGCGCGCGGCCCTGGCGGCCGTCGCCGTGGCGGCCAAGCGCGGCGCCGACCGCGCCGTGTCGGAGCGGCTGGCGGCGCTGCCCGAGGCGGTGCGCGCGGCGGCGCGGCGGCCCAAGTGCGGCGTGCTGAGCTTCATCCCCGAGCTGGAGGAGATGGCGGCGGCGTGCGAGCGCATCTTCGCGCGCGGCCGCCGCGCCGACCTGGAGCGCTGGTACGCGGCGCTGGCGGCCGGCATGCTGCGCGCCGTGGCGGCGGCCGAGCACCCGCGCACGCCGCGCGCCGTGGTGCAGCTGGAGAACTACCACCGCCTGCACGCCGCGCTGAGCGCGCTGCGCGTGCCGGCGCTGGAGCCGCAGCGGCGCGAGGCGCGCGCGCGCTACGCGGACGCGCTGCGCCAGTACGTGACGACGTACTTCGGGCGGCCGCTGGAGCGGCTGGCGCAGTTCTTCGAGGGCGTGGCGGAGGCGGTGGCGGCGGGCGTGCGCGAGGACGAGGTGTGCTACCGCGCCGCCTTCAGCAAGCACGAGCTGCGGCGCGTGCTGGCGCTGTACCCGGCGGCGGAGGTGCGGCGCTCGCTGCACCGGCTGTACCGCACCGTGGAGAAGCACCTGAGCGCGGAGGGCGGGCTGCTGCAGGTGGTGTGGCGCGCCATGCAGGAGGAGTTCATCGCGCAGCACGTGGCGCTGGAGGCGCGCGTGGCGGCGTGCTACCCGGGCGCGGGCCTGGCGCTGCCGCTCACCACGCAGGACATCCTGGACGCCTTCAGCGACATCGCCCGCGAGCACTGACCGACGCGGGAGTAAAAACTTCCGCTCTCACATTTCAGACAGTGCCTTATTTTTTGCTTGAAATAAAATGTCGAAATATTGATAACATAACACCAATGCCGGTGGTCAGGAGCACGCAGCCGCTACTCCTCGATGTATGCCGTCGGTACTCAGAATCACGCCACATTTGTAATTTTTTATTTTAGCACATTTTTATTTAATTTCATATAATTTTCTCAATAATGCCACATCTAGCTGTGCTGTACTTTTGCAGTATTGTCTAAACTCATTGTATATTGTGTTAGAAATTGTAAACAAAAAATAATTATTTATAATCTAATCCATAATTGGGTAGTGTTAAAATGTATAAAAAAAAAATTGAGGTAATTTTGGATGCTTCTAAGAATAGTTCTTTAATTTTAATAGCTATAAAAATATATTTATTTAAACAACTGTGATCTATAGAGACCCTTTTTTGATTTGTTTACAGTTATTAAAATGATTTCTTCTAGACTAAGATCATAGCAGTTAGTATCCAACACTGGCATATACACCTTTATTTTAATATGAAACTGTTATAATTTATGAAATATAACTTTAAATATAATGTTTTTATATTATTATGTTTTTATATAACTTTCACCTAAGAACTTCTATTACTAAACATTCAATATTAGACATAGTGTGATTGTATGTTTAATGTATTATAAGGTTAGATTAAATAACTGATACAAATAATTATCAACATCTTTTTTATTTGAGTTGAAATAAAACATTTACATGGCTTTTTGAAACTATATATTTAAATAAGCTAAATGTTACATCACAAAGTTAAACCCATGCTCCAAATTTAATCCAGAGACTTTGGTGGGGAGTAGTTCAAGTACACGAGGCCAGAAGCTTTTCCCTGAAACAAACACGCATTGAGATTGTTGTACTAAAATATAATGATATATTGTAAAATTTATGAAACAGTAATTACAAACAAGACGAATGAAATTACAATAGAAAAATAACTTTTTCAAAGTTAATATTGCAAACAGTAACTTCATCTACATATTCATAAAAATTATACAAATTACATACAATAATGATAGATCCAGCAGTGAAAGCAATGCCAAACAATAGTATGGAGTTGTATCGTCGTTGGTTGGCATCATACTGTGCTTGCCATGAGCCCTGTGGGACTGGCAGCTCGTCCATGCTTGGGGGCTTGAAGTGGCCATGCTCACCATGGTAGCGCCTTGCTATATGTGCATGAGTAATAATATTAAATATACTCGTCAGGTCAATTAAATAGTTATTAGTATAGTCAGGTACATTAAATAGCCTCTATATCATATATTTAAAATTAATATTTTTCATCTTATTATTCAACATACAATTTTCAAAACTTTAGTCTTTATATAGTTGAATAGACAACGTTTGGTTTCCTTAGTAGAAAATTATCAAATTATACTATTAAAAGCAAGACATTCTTTTGCCAATTTCCTTGAAGTGTGAAATATAATCAATAAAATATATTCTTAATTTTCGTATAACGTGAACAATTGAAACGGAAAAATATTATGTATAAGATACAAATATAAAGTTTTAGGTTACTTTTGCTAGTTATGTAACAATAAAAAAGGAATCAGGAATCTAATATTTTACTATCATGCAATAGGTATATGAAAAAATAATATTTCATTATTTTCTTGGTTAATTTACCAATAAATAAGAAAAAGTAACTTGGGTGTAATATATCAAATATGACCGGATTGATAGGGAATATATAATCTTACCAAATAGTTGCATGGCACGGGAGATGATGGGTCGTGATGTTAACATTTTGAAATTAGCTTATTAACACTTGCAGATTTCCAAAAGGCAAACGTAAGCCTAAAGACTTGTTTTTAAGTTGACTGCAAAGTGCAGGACAAGGTATTTTTACTAGTCAAATAATAATCAATGACCAATGTTAAGTTTTAATATTATCTGTTCGTCTTACATATTGAGCTCACAGAGTAAAAATATTCTGTTATTGTAGAAGTATAAAGAATTTATAAAATTTATTTTAAGGTTTATTTTAAATAGTTTTTAAAGAGTAAATTACATTGCCAGCTGTAACTCAAAATTTTTGTATATAGTTTTTATTTTTTCATAAATTTTACACTGAAAAAAAAAATAGCAAAGTTGTAAAATTATCATAGCTATTATTTTATTGCAGGAGATCCGATGTCAAATCTATTATCTCTAGTATATTATTGTACGTTTAGGTTGACATCTACAATAAAACATGTTATTACCAATCTCTACTATTAAAAATTACATATTAGTTTACTAGATCAAATATTTTGGCATTTGTTACCGTTTGGCATCCACGATATATTGTTTGCAATGTTTTTGTAGCCCGAATCTTGTTGGAGACGCTTACGTCGTCGCTCGACACTCGGCATAGTAGAGAGGGAAACGATGCCAACGAACGATTTCTCGATCACGAATACTAGTCTCAAGCTCGCCGTGAGTGGCGGAGGGCGAGCACGTCGCGCGCGCTCACACGGCGCTGCTCTTTGTTTACATCAGACGTGGACGCGTAACATTGTGAAGTTGTTTAGAGTTCCTATTGTGCTCAGTGGAATGCTGCGATATAGTTGTGTAGTGATCATAGATAAGAACAGCTGACGCGGGGTGCGTGAGGGACACAAGTCGTAGGACGCAATGGAGTGGCTGAAGGGCCTGGTGGGGCGGCGGGAGCGGCCAGCGGAGGCCGAGGACGGGCTGGAGACGGCGCGCGAGCGGCGGGAGCGCTGGCGCAGCGTCTACGTCATATACTTCACCATGTTCCAGATGTCACTGGGGTTCAGCATCGTGCTCACCGGCGTGTGGCCCTACCTCGACAAGGTAAACGGGAGCTAGGTGCCGTGCCTCTATGTAGATACGAGCCCACATCTCCGCAGCCACTGCATTGTGTGTTAGTAACAGTCGTAGCGCAAGTGAGTGCTTAATAATGTTATAATGTGGTATATTGTAATGATAAGACACGAACGTTCAACGTTCGTTTCTAATGTTAGAACACTAACGATAATGATATTGTGGTGATTTATATATTTTACTTATATCGAGCATATACATATATTAAAACAACTCCATTGCAAGAGTCCAAATTTAAAAGTAAAAAAACTTAAACATATAAAGCGATTTAATTAGCAACGTTATAGAGCATTTATAGTATTGCTATATAGGTAATTAACATAACACAAGTTAAACTTATTTTTCGTTGATATATTCAAATGAGTCATGTATTCCGCTTAAACAGAAAATAACAAAGAAAGGATTTAAACTGATTGCTGGGTTCAGTAAACTGTACGGTTAGAGACAACGTCGATGTTCATTTTAAATAAAGTAAAATTATTTTATCTTTATTTTTAAATTATCTTTATTTATCAATTAAATTATCTTTATCTTTCTGAAAAAAATGAATAGTTTTGAACTTAAGAGTACATTTTGTCACTTGACAGACATTTCTTTTATCAAAGAGTTATATTAGGTGTTTATTCTTATTGGATTTAAATTGGATAATAATTTAGGAAATCTTACTAATGATTGATGTTAGAACAAGCGCGTTATTCGGTAAACAACCGTATCAACAAAGTCGTAATGAGTAAAACAAACTAAGTAATAATATACGAACGTAAGTTTCGTACCAACTAGCGTGTCAGCGTGTCCCTAGTTGACACTATTACACTATACACACAATATAACAGTCGATAACAAACAAGGAATTCAAAACTTTGTGCTAAAGTCAAAGTTAACTCATTTTATTCAAAACTTCTATTGCGTAAACTTGGACGTGAACTGCTATCCTTTTCCATTGTGATTCATAAAATGTTATTACACATGTTAGATTTTTTTATGACAACGAATACGGCTCTTTACGTTCAATAATGAGTACTACTAATTAATACATTCTTTATTTTTTAGTTAGCTTACCTTTTTTATTTTATAGCAGTTGTTCCCAGATATTTACTTTTTATTTTATTGGGAAGGACTGGCCACGTTCAATAACAATTGTTCTGGCTACATTTCATTATTTCTTACAATTCTTCAAATCTTAAGATTTTGTTTGGATTTCGAAGATCCTACTTGGTAAGAAAATAGAGCTCGTCATTATTATATATTATATTTGAAGTCGAAGATAATTTAATGAATAAGTCAAGTCGAAGGGACAATGACGAGCTACCAGCAAATATTGTATTGTAGAAATTTTTACTTACGAATATTATTTAATAAAACTTATAATCACCAATTGAGATACATCCAAACTTAATTTACGTGATGGTACTTATTAAAATTATGAAAATGTTATTAGAGGAATAAAACATTAAACTATTAAAGATGTCTACACGTATGTAAGTGAGCGTTCAGTAATGGGTAATGAGTAGCGAGAGCTGGTTATGATACGACGCAGTGTCAAGCTATACCTGTTGTAGTCTGCTATCAAATTAACATCTCATAGATACACTTATAGTTCGACTTGCATACATGTCACCACTCCCAATGTACCTGCGGTGACTGGTGACTGTTGCGCCTATATAAATAAATAACAATAAAATCAATAAATAATAAAATATAGGCTCCATATACTTCTGTTACCATTCCTCGCGCCACCTCGAGTGTTACATATGTCATTTTATAACGTCTATTAGAAAGACAAAGTGTACATCGATCCATAAAAAAGAAAGTTATACTCTGAATAGTAGTAAATATTATACAGTCATATTAAATGCTCGTTTTTCGCTTTATCAATACTGTAAAACTAATAAATAGCAAACACGACCTTGTGATAGAGAGAGCTCAGAACTCGAGATAGAGCTTAGACACAATTGAAATAAAATATTAAGTAATAACAAGTCAGTAAGGCTGACTTACAAATGCATTACTAAGTCATACTTAGTAACACGATCTAAGGCTACTAAAAAATTTAAAACAAAAGTCGTGGTATTCTTCAGTTTTCCTCTACGTAGGAGAATAATTTGTAAGTAATTGTTTTTGCTTCAAGTTGTATACCGCTCATAGCAGGGCAGGCAGAGATCAGCAAGCTGAAGAAACCTAGTGTTCAAAGATTGCGTGTTGAGTGTTGGAAATGAACGCTGCGCTTTGCCTTGTTGCCAAATCAAGGAGAATGATAATAATTAATTCTCACCGAGTGAGATACCGTCAACAGACAATTAAAAAGCCAATGACTCATTGTTTGCATAATAACATTAAACAAACTTGATTCTCTTTTATTGAAATAAAAATGTTCTTTGTTATGAATAAGTACTCAAATTGTCCCATAATGTGTGTACGCCTCGTGACGGATGTAATGAATGACTCGGAGCTCCGTGTACGAAGATCCCTAGTTCCGGTGATCTGCGCGGCGACAGCCCAGAGACCAGGTGTGGCGACCTGCCAGCCGCCACTCCAGACTGTAAACATTACTTATATACAGAAATAAATACAGAAATAAATATAATTGAAATAATTGCGTTTAAAAATGACCCACTTAGTACCATACTTCTGGCATATATTAATGGGACACAAAATTAATGGAATTTTATTAATTGCGTATAACATGAAGTAAATATCTCTTTTTGTACTTGATAGCTTCTTAGAAACTAAATGTCGAAATATTAGTTTCAAAGTCATTATCATTAACGGCACGCAATGAGGTTACCAAACGACAACGAGTAAGTACGCTTAGTTTATTGGGATTTCTAAAAAGCAGGTATTAGAAGAAGTACAAGGCTGAGGTTAAAGGTACTTGTAGGAAGGAGAGGTAGGAGGTCACTAGTCCCGTCTCGTGGTAACGCTCGGTCGGCGGTCGCGCCTCGCGTCTCTGCGTAGATTAGGAAATTGCTGTTAAAAATAGCCGCCACGTTTCCGCTCACGTTTCACAACCGCACATATTTCTCTTTAATTACACGATATCAGTAGCGGCAGGCTATACTTAGACGCTTCCCCGCGTCACACAGATCTAACGACTCATCTAATTGACTACAAAAGTAGCATTACAATGTAGTGTCCATTCCCATTCCCATTTCTCAATACATACGTACATTGTTGAACCGCGTGCGATTGCTAAATCTGTTCCATATGAATGATTTATGTACTCGATACTGCATCAATCAAGAGGCACATAGTACATACCTACTAGAAGTATTCACGGTCTACACCGTGTATTATGCATCACGAAAATAAATAAAAATAGCATAATTATAAAAGAGAAATCAAACTGAACTTAAATAAATGGAATATTATGGATGATGTTATTTATATGCGTGTGAACAAGTTTAAGAGTATTATTGTAAAATTATTGAGTCGGTGTGGTTTTCATGTTCAACAGATGAACTTGAAACATATTGTATGTATTAATTATTTGGGACTTTATCACTATAGCGATATTTTGATGCTTTTACTGATTTAAATATATTTATGATATAATTTTCATTTTTTTTGTTTCACGTTTTATCCCACACATGGGAAGGTGCAGAGGGAACTGCAGGAACCATATGAACCTAGTGCTAAGACACTCCGTTGCTTAGTCCCTGCTTCCTCTGTCCCCGCTTTCCGCTATTTTTGAGGCATTGCGTGTTGAGTGGCGGAACTTAACGCCGCGCTTTGTCTAGTTTCCAGAGCGAAAAAAATGATAATAGAAATCCATCTTCCTCAAGTGGGAATCGCACCCACAAACCGTCACGTTTACACGCAGACGCCTGCACTTACGCCTCTGGGCCACAACGGTCCTCAATGATATAACTTGTAGATTTTAATGCTAATCATAATACGTATATTAATTGTGTCACGACCGTCTGTTGCAGCTACAGCCGGGCACCAGCAAGGAGGCGCTGGGGCTGGCGGTGGGCGCGAGTCCGCTGGGGCAGCTGGCTGCGTCGCCGCTGCTGGGGCTGTGGGCCAACCGCGCCGGCCGCTCGCGCGCCCCCATGCTGGCCACGCTCGCGCTCTTTGTGGCCGCGTCCGCACTGTACGCGCTGCTGCACCTGGCGCGGCCGCACGCGCACTACTGGATGCTGGCGGCTAGGGCTCTCGTTGGAATCAGTTCGGGTACCTGTCTGTGCTACTTTATAAGAGATGAAACTACCTTACTTTGACGTTACTTGATGACTGACGTTACAGATTTGATATATGAATAAAACTTTCTAAACTATATACGTAAGAACAGGATAACAATAAAAAGTGTATGTATGTTTGTGTATACATGTTTTTATTATCTGGTCGTTTAAATAATATTATGATATAATATTATTAAAAGCAAAGTAAACATTTTTTAAGATATATGAAATACAACAAGTGTATAAACATAAATAAGTGCTGCCTGACACACTCGGCTTGTGAATAAATATATATGTAAATGAATATTACTTAGTTGTTGGCTTGTACGCTCTCTTGAGAATAATGTAAACACAGGTTGTACCTGCTACATAAATTATCATAATACAATAAAACAATATAATCAGATTGTTATCTGTACGTACATACATACATACATGCGTATATACATACATACATATATCTCTCGAACATAGTGCCAGAGAAAGACAACAAAGTCCCATATGTCAGCAAATCGAACTCCTTACAACGACACTATTATATCTTATTAGTAGCATGAATGAGTCATCAGGAAACTGCGTAAAATGAATACTCTTGTGATATTATCTACATTTAATTATAATACACGAAATATGACCCTATACCTCTCGTATTGCTGGAAGTATTTAATAAAAAACTAACGTATATTATGTTTTCACGTTATCAGAGGGTGCGTGTGTGCGTGTGAGTACGTGTGTGCGCGTGTGCGCGTGCGCAATATAATATATATCGTTTATTTGTTAATTAGGTTAAACAAATGTTCCGACCCCGATTACTTTGATTGTCGTATTCCAATACATGACACGTTATTATTATATATTTTGTTTGAGCTTCGAGCTCGGTAACATTGCGACACTTCACAATCTGTGGTACGTTGTAGCTGCGTGCTGCATACTGCGTGCTGCATACTGCACGTGCAGCTACGTGTATGCAATTTGTATCTGTACTTATATATTGCTATAGGAACAGTCTATATTTATTGAATTATTTAACCAGATATTATTATATATCTACAAGCTATATATTGTAACCACTGAAGCTCATCGCCGCTCTTTATTGTCCATACATGCAACACATACCTATATTATGATTAACATTTTATGAACTCTAATTAGTAATAATAAGTATATTTCGTTTATGAAACATTTATATGACATAAAGTCAACGATTTGAATCGACTTATATACAAATGTTTTGCGGAGTTTTTTGTGCAACTACGGAATAGAAATAGATTATTTTGGTTAGGCTTAGAGCCTGAACCGACATGGCAAATGGTTTTATCACATTTTCTGTCCTCGTGTGTGATGTAGCATAGCCTACATACAGGGAAAATATTTTTAAAAAAATTAAATATATTAAAAGAAAACATTGAGCACCGTTAAAAAATTCTGCATATAAAAGTTAGACAAATAGTTTAAAAAAGTATTGTGAATTTTTTCGATTAAATGACTGCCTTTCCGCCTTTTTTGAATCGTGAATTGTTTTTTAAAAAAAGGAATAAAATGAAATAATAGTATTTTAAACTAAAAAGTAAAATATTTTTTATCGGAATGAAATTGAAATACAAATTTTATTATATATAGTTTCACGCCTTATCTGCACATTGCAGGGTAGGCAGAGGGAACTGCAGAAACCGTAGGAACTTAGTGTTCAAACACTGTCGCTTAGTTCCTGCTCTACCTGCAAATTTTAATTATGAGAAACAGATATTGTGTTTATCTTACATATATTAGATATACTTATTACTAAATTATTGTGTGTGTATAAAATTTCTTATATTTCTTACAAGTAATAAATAAGTTAGTTGTTAACAAATAATCGTATATGTCGGCGCCAGACCAGGATTTCGTTGTTCAGACTCCGTTTTTCATAATAAAATACAAACCGAGTAATATAAAATACTTTTTTCTGCGACAGATCGTACAGAAAAGAGCTACGAACTCTCAGATACAAGTCTTCATTGAAGCAACTGACACGTTCAATATTCGAAAATAATATCATAAAGAACTCTATATTGCAAATACGTTTACTGATATCAATAATTGAACATTAATTTCAATACTAAAAACTTTTGAAACGATAAAGTAATGAAATAATAAATATATACGACTTTTATAAATACAATGAATGAAGGAATATTTATCCGAATAACACATAAATGTATATTATATCATAAAGCTGTTAAATAGGTAGTAATGTTAGTTATTCTGGTTGCGTGAAGTGCACGACGCATGCAGCAGGCCGCAGGTCGCAGGTATCGCGAGAACACGCAAGTGATAAATGCAGTTATTTTTGATTGATTAAAGTGACGGTTAAATTGTCTAATAATATAGTAAGTAAGTAAGTAATGGCGGAATATTATCTTGGCGGAATATAACCTTGTACCTGGTGTCGAGCGGCAGTGAGTAACTATTACCTGATAATGTATTATGTTCTTACATACCTACTTCTGGAATGTTTTGCGTTTGATAAAATGTTTCGTAGTGATAGAGCTGACCTACACCAACATCAGTAGCTCTAAAGGGCCATGAACCTCGTAATTACCAACCCCTCACAGTATACCGTCGTGGTACAGCTGCATATTAATGCTGCTTTGTTTTGTTAGGTGAGTGAGAGTTCCGGAAGCCCATAACGGGAACCCCTCTTTCTGAGTATTTGGTTGGCAACGCATCAACATCCTCTGGGATTGCGGATGTCTATAGGCGAGGATGTCTACGTACATCAGGTTGCCTTCTGCTAGTTGTCATCTAATAATATATATAAGAAAAGTTTATTTCTGTTAAAAATATACTTTTCCCTTTACTCATATATCTATGAGTGATATATCAACCCACAATGTTTGCTCGCTGTCCTAATGATTCGTATTACCTGTTTCCAGCCAACGTGGCCGTGGCGCGCTCGTACCTGTCCGCGGCGACGCGCGAGTGCGAGCGCACGCGGGCGGTGGCGGGCGCGTCGCTGGCGCAGGTGCTGGGCTTCGTGGTGGGGCCGGCGCTGCAGGCCGCCGCCGCGCCGCTCGGGCCCGGGGAGCCCTACCCGCCGCCCGGCCAGTACTCGCGCGCGCTGCGGCTGGACATGTACACTGCCGCGGGCTGGATCAACGCAGTGCTGGGACTCGTCAACTTTGTTCTGTTCCTACCTTTCTGCTTTAAAGAGAGGAAGATCGCCGCGAGGGAGGCTATGCTCGCGCACGGCAAAGAGACAGGTACTTATTATATGATCGTAATTCATATTCAACTCTAGTAAAGAGGGGTGTGGACTTTCAATACACAACAAATCTTTAACTTTCTTTAATGAAGCTTTTAGATGTATTTTATTTTAAATAAATAAAATATTGTTTATTGCTACCTAAATAGGTTTTATACTATACGATACAAAAGGCGGCTTTATCCCTAAACTAGTGATGATGCAAACTTACATTTTGCTATTATTAGGGCTAATATAAGTACGGTACAAAGAGTGAGCCACGATCATTGTTATATTACAGAAAAGGAAGCCTTAAAAGCGATTAAGCCTGACTACATCAGCAGCTGGACGCTGGTGGCGGCGTTCTTCGTGCTAGTGTTCAACTTCGTGCTGCTGGAGACGCTGGCCACCTCCCTCACCATGGACCAGTTCGCGTGGACCAAGGAGCAGGCGCTCGAGTACATGGGTGCGCTCATGAGCGCCGGCGCGCTCGTCGCGTGCGTCGTGTTCGCGCTCATTACGCCGCTTACCAAAATATTCGAGGAGAGGTATACTTACTTAGTACTTAGTTGATATCTCTTATCAGTATTGATTTCATATCTATTTTTTTATAAATGTATTCACGCTTTATCCCGCAAACGGCAGGGCAGGCAGTGGGAACTGCAAGAACTATAGAAGTGTTAAGACGTTCCATTGCTTAATCCTTGCTTTCTCCGTCTCTGCTTTCCGCGTTGTTGGTGGAACTCAACGCCACCTACCTATCTTATGTATATATATGTTGATATTGTGTAATGATTAACCAATCGTCTTGCAGGGCGCTGCTGCTGTGGGGCGGCTTCCTGCTGACCGCCATGGCGTCGCTGCTGTGCATCCCGTGGGGGCCGCACGCGCCGCCGCTGGCAGGCGAGGTCGGGGCAGAAGGCGCGGGCGAGGCGGGCGGCGGGTGCCCGCAGCTCGCGCAGCCCTGGTGCGCCAATTCACGCGCGCTGTGGCGCTCGCAGTTCCTGGCGGGCTACGCGTGCGTGTCGGTGGGCTACCCGCTGGGCGTGACGCTCATCCAGACGCTGTTCTCGAAGGTGCTGGGTCCGCGGCCGCAGGGCGTGTGGATGGGCGTGCTGACGGGCGCAGGCTGCGCGTCGCGTGCGCTCGGGCCCGTGTTCGTGGCCACGGTGTACGCGCGCCGCGGGCCCGACGCCACGTTCGCGGCCACGGCGGCGCTCACGCTGGCGGCGCTGGCAGCGCTGCGCCTCGTGTACGCGCGCCTGCGCCCGCCCGACCCGCGCGCCGCGCCGCCCGCCCAGGAGATGCAGCCCCTCACCGCCCCCGCCGCCCTCTCCTCCCACGCGCACCCCGCCCCCGCCCCCGCCCCCGACCCCGCGTAACTCCCCACTGCCTCCCACAAAGCGGAAGTAAAATGGGGAAAAATAAATATGTCTAACAAGAACTTGTGTTCCAATTGTCTAGTTAAATGCAATCAGACGTACAGGGATGTATGTAGGGTGTTGTTGTTTTAGAATAATGTCGATACCTACAGAAAAAAAAGCTCAAGAAATCTGTAATTTTTGTATATATGATATAGATACTACTTCATAAGTAGTCATACGTATACGTAAGAGGGTGAATATTGCGCCCAGAAGACTGACAGCCCGCGACGTTAGTACTACTGTACGTCACGTAATGTTTAGAGTTTAGAGTAGGTACTAGGTTTATACCCGAACTGTATATAGGTGTATTGTTGATCCTGTTACGATTAATAAATAAACATAGATATATAATATTTTTGTACAAGTATTTTTAAGAAACTTATTAAAGATGTAGTTAAGATGACTTCATAGATTTCTAGAGACATCTCATTTATACTTACATAAAATTATCAATAAGCACAAATATTGATATGATATATACAAATAATACTAAACGCTACGTAAAATCCGTAAGGCGTTTGTATTATCATTTGTCTTTATTGTTATCAGAACTTGTTATCAATTTAGATTGTAAAATAATCTGTATTTGTCGCGCATCAGGTTAGTTTATCTGAAGATTATAAAATGTGGTTTACACAGCAGAAGAGCACCTAGTCAGAAAAGTAAATAATTCTGATATATAAATTATATATTTTATACATTTTTTACCCATACTGGTACTAAGTGACGTCATAAATCAGTAGCCAAGGCGTTAGAAGGTGACAGAGAGGTGACAAGCAAGTTATACGTAAAATACTTACTGATAAATTATAGTTTCAGATAATGTTTTTTATTTTTCACTGTATGTAAAAATCTATCTCTTTATCTGTACAAAATATATGTATATTAATAAATAAAATACTTTAATCTTTATAAAGACAAAAATATAAATTATGCAACTTAAGTTTCATATATATTAGTATATTTTAAAATGTGTCAACGAATAGTATTAAGTGAGTATACAATAAATAAGACGGAACAGGGTTCATGGAGTTGTTTTCTTATTCCCAAACAGTCACCGTCGCATTGGAATGTTGAATAGTAGTACCTACTAGTTAGTAGCGTGCAGTTAGTGCATAAAATAATATGTATGTAGCTACATTCTTAATATATGTACTTTTAGTAGTGGCGTGTACAGGATTATGACACTGGGTATGATTTAGTAAGTATGTACGTGTATGTTTTAAAATATATTAATTATATATCTAATTTAATATTTTTCTTATTTAAATTCATTACAATATATATATTTCTTTTTGGTAATTTGCACTACACATTCCCGCTGTTTGACACTTATCCACTTCCATTGGTTGGCTGGAAGAGATTTCTTTCAGAAATAAGCCGATATATATATATATATATATATATATATATATATATATATATATATATATATATATATATATATATATATATATATATATATATATATATATATATAATTTTTTACATATTTTTGCAGTATTTTTGACGTTACGAGTTAATTTACATTGAGATGACCACCGGGTCGGGAGGAGGGCTGTGCTGATACTGTTACTTCTTAAACTGTAACTAATTTTTATCACTAGTATTAAGCATTCACCTTCTCAAATGCTTGCGAGACGCTCTCCTACAAGTGAAGCCACGCCCAGTATTTGTCCAGCTGTCATCTTGAATATGAGATAATCTCAAAATAGTACGAGATTATCTGTAGAGTCGCGCTCCGAACTCAGATAACGTGTACAGGTGTGTTGTTATATTACACAACACGACGCGTGAGGTGTGACTCCACGACGGACCTTGGTTGACTTTTGTAATGTTTACTATGTAGTGACCTCGTAGTGGGATACAATAGTTACATAATTGTATACTAATAATATTAAATAATTACAATAAGATAATTGTATACGATTTTTTTAATTACATATATAGTACTAAAACGTGAAAACTTTTGTTAAACAAATCACTGTGTCAATTCATTCATAATGGCACAGATTATGTCATCAAAATATAGCTTAATTTTAACTTATTTGATAATTAACATAAACACAAAACAGAGGCAAAGTCCATTCGACATTAAATATTTTTCTATGCATAGTATGTGCATCAATACACGTACCGACGAGTTTTCTATCCCAAATAAGAATTAATGATTACTTTATTATCTTCAATCATTAAGGTTAAAACGTTTAATATATCTTAAATAATATTTTGAGTTGTGTCCTGTAATCCTATACATATATCTCATACAGCATAAGTGTGATAAAATAATAACGATGTGTTAAGAAAACATAACTTTATTTACACTAAAACTTATTAATACAAAACTTCTTATCCGAGCCTATCTATATACATAAATAATATCAGACTTCTTTCTATTCACCATTATTTGCTTCACCATGTCTAAAGTTGTGTCCCAGTGCCAGGTATAGAGTTCAGTTCCGGCTCAGGGGGTCGTATGCGCTCCGCGGCGGACACGTGTTGCGGCAGCGGGGCGCGGCGCGTCTCCGGCACACAGAGCACCAGCAGCGCGGCTGACGCTGAGCAGGCGCCGTACAGGAGTGCTTGTACATAGATGCTCTGTACACGAAGTAGAGGCATAATATATATTATATACAATAATAAAAAACAGCATAAACACATAAAATAAAAATAGCATAAACACAGGTTTCTGCTGTTCAATACTTATAGTAGGTATATGTAGTATATCTTATGGCCATATATCGTACCGTATCACTATCTACTGATTTTATTGCGCAATAAATATATTTGAACTTCAATTCATGACTTCGAACTAAATCTTCAAGTAACTTTCGGAAATATATTAAGAGTATATAAATGGATAAACCTATGATTATACTGTGTATACAAAGAGAATCGGGAAAGCCGATTCAAAACTCTTAAATTTGTAATTCTTACAAGGAGAGGTGTTTGCGGCGCCAGTATGGAGCCGACCCGGCCGACCAGCGACACCGCCGCCAGCGCCGATGACCGCGAGCTGGTCGGGAACAGCTCCGCCGTGTAGACGTACAGGGAGTTGAATGCAAACGAGATCGCTAACTTGCCCATGAAAAATAGACCTAGACTTGTCCCGGAATGAGCTTAAACAAAAAGGAAACATTTAATCTCATCTATAAATTTACTATTTTACTCAAATAAAATGATCTATAAAACTCACATATAAAGTATGGGGTGACACATGCAATGCCGCAAATCAAGAAAGCTACAAAGATGCTTTTCTTGCGACCAAAACGCTCCAATGCCATCATGATGAACAAAGACGCGACGATCTCCATCGCCATGTTGAGTGCGAAATTCGTATATTTATCACCAGAGAGCAAAACAGAATTGATTGTGAGTCCGTAGTATACAAACGAAGTGGATATCCAGCACCAAGAGCACATCAAAAATCTAAGCATAAGTACGCGAGACTTGATTAAGCTCAGCCAAGGATTATCTCGTGACTTTACTTCTTCTCCATTTGCATCCTCATTCTCCTCTACGACTTTCAATATATCTTCGTTTAAGGTAACCTGTAACATGTTTGTTGCAGGAATTATCTCAATAAGTAATTGTGACGTGACGTGTTACATCAGAATTCTGCCATTTACTAACATACCTTATTCCACCGAGCCACCTTCCGTATAGTAGTAACAGTTCGTTCTCTCTGCTTGGTGGCGTGTAGCCAGCGCATGCTCTCGTCAAGCAGCAGCCAGTACAGTGGCAGCAGCAGCGCAGGAGAGTGTATGGCTCGCAACAAGTTCCGCCAGTACTGGACTCTACTAGCGATGAAGGCGAACAATACACCGCCCAAGCCATAGGCTACGCCGGTCGCGCAGGCAAACGCTGCTCGGAGCGAGGGGCGTGCCAGCTCTACCACTAAAAAAAGCACATATTTTTTATCCTATTATTTCTTTAAATAAGACTAATTTTAACGTATAATCGAATTAAAACATGTTAATGACATGTCAAAAGAGTCCAACATAACGTACTCATGACGTATGCAGCACTGTTGAAGCCGTATCCAAGAGCAGCTTCAAAGAATTCCATTGCGAGATAAAGCTGATAGTTGTGGGAGAAAGACTTTACGATGCCCAGGGCTCCTGCAAACGCCGCGAAAATGCAGAATGCTGTTCTTCGACCCCACCTGCGGAAAAGAGGGAGATAAGAATTATGAAAGGTTCTGCTAAGATTTCCAAAGAAGATTAAATTAAAAAATTTACGCAATTTCTTGCATAGAGGGGTAATCAAAGAAAATAAAATGCCAAGACATTCCCGTTCGTAGGGTTTAATTAAGTTGGATTCCATAGTTTATTGTATTACACATTAAGTATTACCTGTCCGACACAAATCCCGTAAGGATCAGAGCGACGGGCAGCGCCGCGTTGCGCACTGTGCCCACGAGCGTGCGCCGCCACTCTTTGCAAGCCATGTCGAACTAAAACAAAACCAAATTTTTACATATCATATAAAGGTGAATTGTACCAACTTGCAGCAGGGACGTGGCTTCTGCCTGTAAATGCGACAATTTGTGAGTTCGATTCCAACTTGGGGATAAAAGTTAAATTCGCACTGGCAAACTAGGCAAAGCGCGGTGTTGAGTTTCACCACTCAACATGCCATGTCTCGAAAAGGTGAAGTGAAGAACGAAAATCTTAACACCAGGCTACCACGGTTCCCTTTATTTACCCTTTTATGAGTGGGGTAAAACGTAAAACTAAGGATTATGTATTTACAGTATTTGCGACGGCAGGGGATTCATTTATCAATGACAAAAACGACGAGATTTAATTGATTTTTATGTAATTACAAATAGCTCCATGTTGATTTTCATTACACGAACTAACATGAACAAACTTATAACAAACTAATGTGGATTGTAAATTTTATAAAATATATAACTCGCAGAAAGTCATGTCATGTCTTTGAACCAGCACCAGTGGGAAAGCCCAGATAATAAATACAGCACGTATCTATTTGTTGAGATAAAAGTTATCTTACGAGTTTACTTTGTTTTATGCAATATTTTACATCATATTTTGCCTCATCTGTAATTAATCTCCAATATCTAAACTCGCCAGTGATATGATACTATTTCTGAAGACCTAACCTCTGCATATATAGTGTCCATATTTTTGTATACAAAGGCGTCACATGCTATAGTGTTGTTTGCATGGTAGTCTCCTCGCACGCAGCTCAGCTGGTCGGAGGCGAGCGGCGCGAAGCGACGACATTGATCTTCGGGGAGAAGATCTGCGACTGTAGGGTTCTCGAAGATACTTCCATTTACCTCACATTCTGGTACTGTACAGCTGGAAGACAAGCATCATACATTAAAAGTAGAAGCAGGAGTAAAAAATTAAGTAAAGTGTTCATGAAATAAACTTTACTATCGTATATTTTATACCTAAATTGTATCATAGCAATAAACAGTCACTTTCAACGTGATGAGAAATATACATATAAGTTACATGCAAATGATTGCCAAAGCATGAAAGTCTTATTTAAACGTACCTACGTCGTTGTGAGTACGATTAAAATATATTGATGTTTGTTTGCTGTTTGACAGCGATAAGCTCCAAAATTACTGTAACTAGGTACCTATGATGGACGTAGGGGATAGAATATTTAGAAAAACATTAGAGATCCGTATAAAACTTAAAGTGTAAAAAGACCGGACGAGCTTGAGAGCAGCCGTACGTGTGATGTAGAAACATTTTAATTTACGCAAAAATTGTATTTTAGTGTATGTGGTTTAGCTATACTGATATTTTAAATATTATCAACAACTTCTTTTATACGAGAAAATACACACTCGGAAAGCGGCAAGATTTACAGTTTCAAAATTGTCTAAAGCATGCTCTGTATTCATAAATGTCTTTTATTGGTAAAGTTATTCAAAAATAACAAGCAAGGTAATGTATTATGTCAAAATTATATGAAAATGAATATTGCATCTTAATAAAAGTCTACTAAAATATGAATATAATTAAAGGTGATTGTTTTCGTATATTAAACGTAATGAAATCTTATCTAAATTAAATATTAATATATTTTTTATATGATTTATGAAGAGTTAAATTAAATTAGTTATTAAACGGATACATTTAAGTAATCTAATGTATATGTAAAATAGAAAACCACTTATTTATATATAATAAAATATTGTACATGAAAATCATTAAAGTCAGTCGGTTAAACCCCCGATGCTTCACCGATACAAGATAAAAAATCTGTCACGACGATTTTGTTATTCTGTCTTTTTTAATTAATTACACATAACTACTGGAGAGATATAAATGAAGTTTGATTTGATAAATATTTGAGTCTCGTCAGTATCTGAGGGGAAAGCAAAGATAAATATCAAAATCATTTCGATTAGTCGCATTTGAAGCTAAATTAATATTCAATTTCGACGATCCTTGCAGATTTTATCGAATTGTAAAATGATAGTTTATTTTGTATATTCATATAACATTTATACATATACTATATTAGAGTAGAGTTTACTGAACCGGATAAACGGACCGTTAATATATATATATATATATATATATATATATATATATATATATATATATATATATATATATATATATATATATATATATATATATATATATATATATATATATATATATATATATATGTGTATATTAACGTTTCCTGACCATTTAAATAGTCGTGCTACGAATTGTAATTATTCACGCGTTACACATATAACTATGTATGTCATGTGCCACGAACACTAATATTCTACATATTAAGTATTTCACTTATATACACAAACATATATATTTCATAAATTGATGCGTATAACTGAAACCGTACATTTCAAAAATAGACGAAAAATTAAATGGAACAAATTTGGTTGGCTTGAATTACTTTGATGAAACAGTTCAAACAAAGACACTTATGCATAAATTGTATACTTTGGTATTTAAATAAAACATGTATGAATTTGGACGCAGCGGGATTTAAACTCGCGCCATTTGCAAACCGTGCAAGCACTCACACCACTGAGCCATGCATACTTCAACACACCGCGTCGAAATTCTTATATACTTTATATAACTTATTTCGTTGATAGTCTTATCTCTCTCTTATTATATAGAAGAATAGAGATTGTTATTTTTATTAAATATTTTTATGACTTTCTTAAGTGTTAATCCACTAATATATTTTAAGTATGCAAAGTAAAAAAAAATATCCGTAACCGTTATTGAAGCACATATAACTTAATCCGATAGGTGAGACATAAGCCAAAAATGTTAGAGTTTTATTGCGTTTTGGTTTGAATCAAGTTCACGCGTCTCACTCGCGAGTCTCTAAAAAAATATCAGTAAAAAAACTGTTTAAACAATGGAAACTAATATAGAAATACTAAATTGACCAGAATAATGATATAATGATATATCTACCTAAACATGTACACAAAAATCACTATCACAAAGCCGATGATAAGCGTTTGTTAAATATTATGTTAATTTGACGCGACTTGATTGCTTTTTCCATTCTTTTACTTTTACTTATCGTCTATTTACAAATTGTCACGTGCTTAATGACGGGTATCAGAATCGCGATCTTAATTACTTTAATGCTTACTAATGGTAAGATATGACTGATGGCACAAGATAGCGTACGTATCTGATCCTCATTAAGGAATTGCTAGCATTAGGTACTATATTTTACAGAAGCCTAATTTTCCCAATGGAATTTGACCACCTATGTCTATGTATGTAAGAATGAGTGCCTGAGTGTTTGGTCATCTGTAGAACAGGTTTTTTATTCAGCACGGATACCGGTTTCTCACAATAGTTTTTATTGTTATCGCCGTTTGTTACAAAAGTACATGTGTATACCAGTCATTGGGACTTTCTAAAAAATGGTTGGTAATTTTATATTTTTTGAACTTTTATATATGACTTGGATTACCGGAAAGGCACTACATCAGCGACGAACACGTAGTTCAAGGAGTACATAGCGGCGAACAGATTAGGGATGCATAGTAGGAACAGTGCGTAGCGGTGGTAGAGGCCGAAGTGACCCAACTCACTGAGGGCTAGCTCCAGCGCTTCGTTGGAGTCCCTCACTGCCTTCGCTCTCGTGGAGTCCACGCTTCTTCTACCCCCTGCACTATTCACTGGAGCATCATTATGTTTCAAATCCTCCATGTTTTTGTCACGTGTCATTTTCAAACATTTATACTTGTTTGATTGGTATTTGCAATTTATCGAACATGTTTTATTGCTTTTTGCATCGTTTTTTCTAAGTTTTTTAGTACTGTAATAAAGACGATTATTTTTGTGTCTCTACTAAAGTAGACTTTGATTTTGATTCACTTGATAATTTCATGTAAAACTGCACTCAACAGAACTTTACTGGACTAACGAACATATGACATGTGACGAGAAAGCACGAGGAGGCTCGCAGGCGACTGCTTCCGCCATATCACGCCTGATACTGACGAGTGACGTAGCGGTGCGCCGTCGCCGCCGCCCGCGCATGTGGACGCGAGCCTCGCTTTATCGACATTTGTGATAACTTTGTAATTTTTTGATAGATCTTATTTTATATATGATTTAGGATTTATGTCATGAATCATCTTTGCAACATCTTTTGATATAAAGTATAGATTTTTACACAAATATATCATAAGTAAAAAACGGCTACTTGAGGTCTAATTAGACAAGCACCAAGCTGTAGCTTGAACACAATTTTTTATGCGAAAGTACAATCTGCGTCAAAATATTTATTTTATCAATTTGATTATAAAATTATTAGCCAACTATAAAATATAAAATTGGAAATAAGTACAAAAATACTTACAGCTACATGTGTAAAAGCTCATAATTAGAAAAGAATGTAGGACACAATACACAATCATACACAGAGACGCGCGAGTGCGCAGCGATAAAATGTAGGAAGACACGATGATTCATCTTAGTTGATCTTCCAAAAATGGTTATATTAAACAACTTCAAGCCTTGCCACACAAACACAGCGGAGGCAGCTTCTTCTGTACAATCTGGTAACATGTACATATGTGATTATTGCTTAGTGTCACTTCATTCTTCGTTTTTCTGTTTAGAGTGAAGTCATACTTTTTTTCAGACCACGTTACACTTTTAGCTCGTTATTAGAGCGAATAAGCAAAAGCGAGCGCAACAATAATGAGTAAAAAAAATCCCCCGGAGTATGGATATAACCGCAAGCGTTGCGTTTACAGGGTATCGGGTGTTCCACTGAACCGCGATGATCTTTACGAAATAAAATCAAAAAAGATTGAGTAAACAAATTTAAGCAGGATTAATTATACTTCGACATATATTATAATATCATTTAGGTATTTCCTTTTTTACTACGCTGGACATGGAAATAGATGTCAAAATAGAAATCAGGCATCCTGAGAGTAGGCCAAGTTCTGGCCAAAAAAAAGATAGTTAATCTAAAATACCTTCGTTCTCTAGTTATACTATACGTTGTAAAGTTGTTTACATCATTTAAGTGGATATTATAGAAATTGCTTACATGATAAATATAGTCAAGGTTCAGCTTATGTCGCTTGATTGACCCAAACAGCGGTTCCATACTAATTTCATGTTTCAGATCAACGAAAAATGGTCAAAGTTTTAACTTTTATAAGTTGTGAAACTTATAAAAGTTGACAAAGTTTAAATTTGCTTACTCATTTTGTAAAAATGGAAGTAAGTAATCGTATAACTTTATAATATATAAATAAAGATAAAATTTTGAAAAATACAAAATTTAGGACAAAATTGAAACCCGTGTCCACAGTAGTGTTCACTCGGCCCACTCACCGAGATGTACCACTGAAACTGTCGGATATTTTATGTAAGCATTTTGTTAATATTTCTAAAGCAGTTTTTCTACCTACTGTAATTACACTTAATATAATAAAATCAAAGAAAAAACGTTCTATAAGTGTATATTTGATTTCTAAATAATAGTTGGTCGAATAGGAAGTATTCGGTAGGTTTTGTATACGCAACGGTTTCCATACAAATGTAGGAAAAACGAAGCAATTTATGCTTCGATATGCACTGGCATATCTTATCAAAATCAAAACCAAAATTTATTTATTTATATAGGTATCACAGATACACTTATGCACGTCAATATTACCATTTCAGAAAAGTGCTTTGTCATTGAGAAGAAGAAATTTTGTGTTTAGTATTTAGATGTGCCACTTATATAGCATTTTGTATTGACATTAATTTATTCGGATATGAGAAATCAGTCTTAACATACAGACCGACAATATAGTGATCCTATAAGGGATTAATGCATGCTGCGACATCGCAATAGTGAAATTATAATTTCGTTAAATTCAAGAGACTTAAGTCCTCGTCGACAGAGTACTACAATAATGAAATTTACACAAATATTTTAGTTACTATTTTAAGAAATCTACAATTTGAATATGACACATGTGTACAGGAATGTTGCAAGTACTTAAGTTTAAGATTGTCTCAGCGCCTACTGTTAAATTATCGCACGACCGTGTCTCGCGTTTTCATTTCAGGCGTTTAAGCATTGTAACTGTTAGTGCTTACGTTCGTTATATGTAGTTCTCAACGTTACACGTTACATATAAAAGGGTAGTATATTTTGGTAGCGTATTTATTTCGTTCCGACAACATGCCTCCTCGAGGGTATTTATATCTAGATTGCGTTCCCCACGTGCGCGCGCCGTGCTGACTGCGGCCGGCACTCGCGACACTATCACATGCTGGTCGCTTATCATGATTAGGGGATGATTATATTGCTTTATGTTATTTAATAAAATAACATTATATTATAAAACTTAACTCGGGTGAAAATCAGTACGATATTTTATTATTAGCACATACACAAGTGTTTGCAAGACGCAGGTAAAGCAAGCAACAGAAGTGAAAGAGAGCATTGGACATATATATATGATAAGGGAGCTGAGAAAGAGGTGAGAGAGGCAAGGAGGGTGTAAGTCGCCTCTTAAATCCGCATTAGATTGTATCTTTTGTAACAAGACATCAGTTTTAATCACTTGTATGTGTACTTCTTGCGGTGAACGGTCGCCGGTCAGTGCTCAGTAGTCTCCTCTCGCGTTCCTGGCGCAGGCGGCCGGCTACCGGCATTACCGCGCTGACCCTCCGGCAGGCGGGACGTGTCACACCGTCCGCACTCTCCGTACTACGACACTGTACACATTACTCCACCAATAAACGGTAAACATTGCCGTAGTAATCATTAGTTAAACATTGATCAGATCCTAAAAACCAAAAGAGGGTTAATTATTTAAATCAGAAATAGAGAGAAGAGAGTTTCAATATGGAGAAGGAATGTGTGGGCTGGGGCTGGTGGCAGGCGCGCATCGCGGTGCTGCTGGCGCTGCCGGTGCTGCTGACCGGCATGTACTGCACCAACTACGTGTTCCTCGCCGCGCGCACTCCGCACAGGTTAGTACATATTTATACGTATATTTTACGTTTTATCCATTGTTGTCCATAGAAAGAACACTGTCTTGAGACGCTAATAGATAATAACGCTTTAACGTATTCAGAGATAACTAACGGGCGATCTTGTTAAACCCACAGAACAATGATATATACAAATATTTTTATAACTTACTTGTTATTAACGACTGTACCATTATACTGACTGTGACCATTAATTAAGAAGAATGACTGCGTAAACAATTGTGTTACTTATTCGCTACTCAGTTAAATAATTCCTTATTATTATTATCGTGTAAGCACGACGCACCTGACGTACACCTGACGAGCACCTGATAGACACCTGACGGACACGGACGACCGCGTCTTCATATTAGCGTTTAATTGATATAATTTTCATAAATAAATGTCTGTCCTCAATCGGCAGAGTACACGTAACAAAAACACTTGTAAAATGCATTTGTATTCGCTAATATTATCCTATTGGAAGCTCCGCCGCCAGCAGACGCCTCCATTTAGTGTTACTTGTCTATTAATAAAAAATGACTAAAGGCTTCACCGCCCACGGGAGCTCTTTAGATGTACCTGAAATAACAGCACACGCACTCGTACGTACTGTTAGATGCAGATTCATACATAGGTGGCGGGTAAATGTATGTACAGAAAACTAGCAGTAGCACCCACTCGAAAGATAATCTAACTCGAGAAATACACAATACGAATGGAATATAGATAGTGTTTCTAATGACACCAATATCTTTCCTGATCTGGCATGATTAGGATACGAATACTGAGTTTTTATAAATTATTTTCTTCAAAATTAGAAAATAAATAAATTTCAATTTTTTAAATATATTATCAAAGTAAAGCTGAGTATTACAATATAAAAAATATGGCTAAATGATAAGTAAATAGATGGCATATGATTAGCACACAAATATCAGTAGTTCGCCGTTGCGTCTAATTCAGGTGTATGAGATGAGATAGCGACACGGCGGGGCAATGCCTTCACGTATGTAGTACGTTGTACGTTGTACGGTGTACGTTGTACGTTGTACGGTGTACGGTGTACGTTGTACGTTGTACGGTGTACGGTGTACGTTGTACGTTGTACGGTGTACGGTGTACGTTGTACGTTGTACGGTGTACGGTGTACGGTGTACGGTGTACGGTGTACGGTGTAGGGGCTGCACGCGACGCTCGCCAAGTTGTCTGTCCGACCACGACGTGTGCGAGTCACACGTGCTGGCACATCAAGGCAATTAGATATTTTATTTTCTATTAATTTTCATAACAAAAATATGTAAACGTTTTACAAAACTTTAAAACTATTCCTATGATTACTTGGAGATCTATGACTAAATATTCTTTTTCTCCACTGTAAGATATTCGATGCTGGAAATAATGTATTTTACCTCGAAATATAACCAGTTTACTTATGTTCTAAATTTTAGGAACTTTCCGTAACACTCGGACCCAGAAATGTTTAAAGTCCCAAAGCGCTGCAAAAACAATATCCGTTTGCAATCACCGATATTTATTTGCGTTGCAATTATTATGAATAACTTAATTACATCAAATTATTTGATTTTTGTCGCATTTATGTACAGTGAGGAGAATATATTTGTTCATATTTAGTGGCTTCGATACACTGCAAATTACTTCATATTCATATACATACCTACATACAACAAGTAACAGGAAATGAAACCCAGCGTAATCGATATTCGTTTATTCAAATAAATAACATAGAAATAGAATAATATATATATATATATATATATATATATATATATATATATATATATATATATATATATATATATATATATATATATATATATATATATATATATATATATATATATATATATATATATATATATATATATATATATATATATATATATATATATATATATATATATATATATATATATATATATATATATATATATATATATATATATATATATATATATATATATATATATATATATATATATATATATATATATATATATATATATATATATATATATTTTATACATTTAAAGTAACTAAATGTTACTTTGAGCCGCCAAGATGCTAGGACAGATGAGGAATCCGAGGAAATGTTTCAACAAAATTCTTATACGACATTGTTAAACTATATGTAGGTAGATGTGCACGTTTATAATATATAATTACTTTATAGATAGAAATATTATAGAACAGATAAATTTATATAAACATAATACATGGTTATGATACACGTGGAACTGTCGACCACAAACAAATATTCTAAGTTATACATACATATATATATATATATATATATATATATATATATATATATATATATATATATATATATATATATATATATATATATATATATACATACATATATATATATATATATATATATATATATATATATATATATATATATATATATATATATATATATATATAATATATATATATATATATATATATATATATATATATATATATATATATATATATATATATATATATATATATATATATATATATATATATATATATATATATATATATATATATATATATATATATATATATATATATATATATATATATATATATATATATATATATATATATATATATATATATATATATATATATATATATATATATATATATATATATATATATATATATATATATATATATATATATATATATATATATATATATATAATATATATATATATATATATATATATATATATATATATATATATATATATATATATATATATATATATATATATATATATATATATATATATATATATATATATATATATTTGTGTTTGTGGTTGTCCTGGCGTTCAGTGAAGTTTACGAAAAAATTAAAAAAAAGAAACATCTGTGCACGTGACATTAAAGATACTGTACTAAATTGTAAAGAAACCTGAAGTGCGAAAGCAGGTTTTAAATACTTGGAGTGGATATTAATTAATGTATGGAATACATGAAACAAGAACATTATTTATGATTAATATAATGTATGTAAACAAGTGTGGGATTATCAGTAAAGCCGTCTCCGTACGCCGCGTGTCGCCGGTCACCGGTCACACGTTAGTCAAACTTGCACACTGATAAGAGGACGAGTGACCTCACAGAGTTGTTTATGTGAGAAATCGACGATATAAATGTTAGCCGTGACTTTGTTAGTGCTTTGTGCATACTGCACGTTCCTGGTTATAAAATACCCTTTCTATAGAACAGTGTTATTAAATTCAGCCATTGATAAGCTCAATCACTGTATGTTTGTTTTGAGGGAAGCTTTACAAGATGCTGCGTGTAACTCAAATATTATAGTCTTATATATATTTTAGTATACATAAGATTATTATACCTATTTGAGTTACACGCAGCTATATACATAAATATTTCAATTAAAACCAATATAATCTACAAAATATGTCGCTGTAACAACTTAATAAATACTAGACATGGGCGTGTGACAGTAAAAAGTCACATGCGCGGGCGCAACTCTCACTCACGTGACCGCGCCGGCCGCCGACCGCCGACCGACACGAATGTATTACGTGTTTCTATACACAGTGGCTTAATTTTACCAAAAATTCTTAATGCTTTGACATTTACGCAACTTATTTGTAGTCTACAGGAGATTTAGATCTAAGTAATTCCTAAATTATGCCCATAATTAAATCTATTTATTGCACGCACGTGACGTCCGTCACGCAACACGCGCGTGTTAACCGAAATAAGCGGCGTGGTCGCGGTGTGTACTCGACGACTCACACCGAATAATAACTACTAACGGAAGTACTAGTTAATTTCTAACATCCCATGTACCAGAAATAAGAGATATCCGAATGATAGTTAATTTTGTATGTGAATCAGCGACATGAAATGCAAAATATTCACTCTTTATTAAAGCTTTTCCCAAGTTAAGTTATATTAAGCTTTGAGAGATAAGCTTAAGAAACAACAACTTGGGCAACTTAGAGCGTAACACGAGTGAGCAGGAAGACAAGTGACCACGTGTACGTCTCGTGGCGGCTGCGGCCACCGCGGTGTGATGTCGCACGAAATATATATTGAAATATCGCCTAAGAAGTGCTCACACGTTTGTTGCACATTATTTGAGGTACAGAAACCACAAAAACACTTATGTCAGCAATACCTGGTTGTCTTATTATAATTTGTATGTTTTAATTTAAAAGCTTGTATTTATGTTTATATTCTACTCAAATCGTGTGAAAAATTCCGACTGGAACAAAAAATTGATCGGTTTGTATAAATAGAAATTAGTCACGGCGGCGCGTACGCGGAGACTGTGCCACTTTTTTTACAATAAAGTAAAAAAATACTAATGCTTTTTTATACAGCTGTTTTTGTAGCTGTAAGTATCGTTTAACTGTTAAATTGGAATGGACTTTAACCTGATAGGGAGTGGCCTCTCTGGCCTATTCACTCATATCTGGAGACTTAGACGTCCGTATGTAAATAAATTTTGGATAGGTCATAATCTATTTTACGTTAGCATATCATAGGTATCACTATTATGAGAAAAACATCACTATGTGTACCTAATATTTTTATACCAAACACGACTTCAGTTTCTTGAAGTTACCCAGCAATTTTATAGCTTGGTCAACAGATTTTAATAATATGCAATCATTAAACGTATCCGTATACATAAAATAAAATAAATTATTGCATTGCGCATTTATTATAAGGTCTTTTTGTTGTAACATTTTGTATGATCGTACACGTTTATTTGAAACTTTAGTTAACAGTAAATTCTGAAAAGCTTAGTTGTGCTTTTAAGTTGTATCGATTTTAAGACTAGAGCAAGAATCATTGTAAAGTAGGTGATTACAAAAATACACTAATTGTACGTCCATCACAACACTGAACCCGCGACCTTATTTCAAAATGCGGTCAGGAGCGATAAAGAAGTCTTAAAAATAAAGCAAAGGTCATTATCCCCGACTCGTGCTGATTACGGCTGAAAACCAATATTTGGGCGACTCGACACGCGGAAGCGGCGTCTTTTATATTTTTGGCAGACGTCGTGTTAAATTGTTTCATTTACTGAATATTCACTTTCTTTCTGGCGTTTTCATTAATTTAGTATATTGTTGTAAATTATAACTGTCAAGTGACAATTTATAGTCTACAGTAGCGTACGCATAGTGTATACTCTAAGTTCAGTTATTCTGTATCAAATTTTCACTCTTGCCAACGAACATTGAGTATATACAATTATATTTGATTTTATAATGTATGTCAATGCAAATTACGATAAAAAAGACAATTTTGTCATTTCCGTAAAAAATACAACCATAGAGGATATGATGTTATATAAAAGTCAGTTCCAGCTTATACCGCTTTTTGCCTTTTGATTTATGGAATGTTCCAAAAGCTACAATTCTTAGGCCTTGAATTAGTCCATTCAAGCGATTCAGAGAAGGAATGGTTTTTTGCGAGATCCCTCGCGCGTCGGCTTCGAGCCCGTATTTTTATTTCAATTATCTACTGTACTTTTACCGTTTCAGTGTCCTTGGATGAAAAAAATCGCACTTTCTGATATAATTAAGCTTTTTTTCTTCATTGTCGGCCATCAGGCCTGAGTCACCAAGATTGTTTACTTCCTCATTTTTATTAATTTCTATACTTGCTCCTTCTCCTTCTCGTAGCTAGCCTTTAGCAGTATATATGCCATTAGCAGACACACGGCAGCACAGGTGGACATTATTATTTAAAATAATTTTGTAAAATAAATATATAATGCATAAATATATATACTACATTTTAACCCTTCCTCCTTTCGTTTGTACTATACTGTTTATTGTAACTATTTTCTTACTTTTTGTAATTATTTTCATGACATTCGAAAACGAAGGTTCGAATTTTGTGAAAATCGGTGCAGTAGTTTATGAGTTTGTTCAATACAAACAAACATATATATCTCTCCTCATATAAATATAGACAGAAGCAAATTGTGTACTAAAACACTGTATATGCCAACTGCCAAGGTGACGACTCGACGACGCGACGGTGAGAGTCACTAAACGATTGCATTTTTTACTTCAATCAATTGGCAGTAGTCGATTGTTACTAATAAAAAGTTTGTCCATTTAAGTTTTTACCCTACGTTGGAGTTAGATTCAAAATTATCACGTTTAATTGTGTATTATACTCGTAAAGCTTGATCGTCAGCAAAGCTCCTTATAGCTTTGCAAGCTGAATCAATCTAGTAGCGGCTGGCAGCTCGTGCAGGGGCTTGTAGGTAGACGAGTGGAGCCGGTATCTATTACTTTATTTATAGTACTAGAAATATTTTTACAATACTTGTTTAGGGAGGGCGCGCTGCCGGAGCTGTGTACTGACAGCTACTTAAATGGCATGCCAAGTTAACTTAATTAAGATTAAATAGACTTTCTATAACCATATTGCGTTATGTGATATCTAGTACTGGCAGCTCGCGTACATTAAGTGTAATTGATATAACTTGGCAGGCTTATATAAATTAAATAAATAATAATCAGTAGCTGCTTAGCCTTATTTAAAAGGAAGCAAAAGATTTATAATTAAAAAATGAGATTGAGTATCTTCGTAAGGCAGGGGCACAGATTGTGTCTGTGAATGTTACATACTTTAGGTTCGAACTCCACTCGAGGTGAATTAATTGTTTTTACTTGCTTCATTTTGGTAATAAGACAACACGCAGCGTTGAGTTCTTCCACTCAACATACATTGTTAGTGCCTAAATACTAGATTCTGTCTGCCAAATTTGCTATGCAGGAGATATAATGTATTTCAAATTTGTTAAGTATAAATTACAGCTGATATTAGTTATAAATGCCTTGTGGTGTCTGCTCGTAGTACGTAGTAGTAGCTGCTCGTCAACGGCGTGCGGCAGTCATTGTAACGAACATCTATAAATAGCAACAGTGAACATACTAAAGCTAAAAATAGGATTCAACTATACTTGTTGAAGCACATTCACACACACACGTCCCACATTGTGTCAAATGTAATTAATATTGTAACTCGCATTAGTTTCGTATGAGTAAGTGTTACATAGCCCTTTATGAATAAATAGCATTAACATTTACTATTTAGTTCAATTGCATGTATACACACACACACACACACACACTGCACGCTGCACGCTGCACAGTGTGCACCAGATGCGTTCAATCAAGGGAGCGGCGACTTGATAAGTCATTCAATTATTACATAATACCAAAAGTAATTTAACTGCTTAGTTGAATATGTTATAAGAACGAGTACTTTTACGACACTTTTAAGGCGTGTTAATCTTTCGGTATAATTGTAATCGCAAAATCAATCATTATTATATGATTTTATAAGATATTTAAGCATATCTAAGTATCAAAACCCAATTTTCTTCAGATCTTTTACCATTTGTCTAGAAATATGAAATTTAGCAAGACATGTAGAAGTTACAGAATGAATAAAAGATGTTACTTTTAGTTTACAGATAAATCTCAGAAAATAATTCTTTACCAAAGAAACGTACAGTTTCATATAAAACTATTAGTATAGTAGTCAGTCCGATTCGCACTTCACTAAAGTGAACGTTTTTAGGTACAAATTTTATAGTTATCTGGTAAAATAAATAATTACATTTCAATAAGAGGTTAAGATAGAGAAAGATAACGTAGATATAATTGATTCGTTAATTTTTCGTAGCTATAGAGCTACAAATATGACGAAGATAAAGGCGAAACGGTGGGTTCCATCACTCAACGTGCTGTCACCATACATATAACATACTCGTAGTATCAACACTGCGTTGTCTTCGCCGACCTTGTCAGTTTCTTAGTCACAGTTACGGAGCATATATGTATATACTACCGCGACTACTCTAGTGGTGCAGTAGTGCGACATGTAAAGTATGTACACAGGCTATGCTGTCGAACTACAAAATACTCGTAATATATAAAATATATTATAAAAGCAAAACAAGCCGGTTTATCAACGAGTAATCGACCAGTTTTGAACAAGCCCTCCAAAATATGCAAAATATTTCGTAGTCAGTAGTAGGAGTAGTACCTACTTACTTGTTATTATTTGCATTAACTTCAATGATAGCATCACTACGTCTCATAATTAGTAAAAGTGGAGAGATTGGAGAGTCTTGGCACTAAATGCCCTCTGACTAAATAGGTGTATCATGCTAAATGTATTTTTTCTCTTTTTAAAGTTTTTCACACCGAAATAAAAGAATTAAAACGTCAAGCAAATAAATCAAACTCTATACTTACCTTCTAAGTAATTATACTAAAGTCATTTTGTATAATATTTTGTAAACTAATGTTAAATAAGAAATATCATTAAATGAAGTCATCGCGTCGCAATCTGAGACTACTTAAAGAAAGAAAATAGTACCTGGTAGTATAGTTATTACGTACACAATTACTGCGAAGACATTCTCTACCTGTTTTTGTTATCATTTTATTACACCGTAATCAAGTATGAATAATATACACAAGCTAAAGTACAACTAAAAAAAAAGTTAAAATGAAATAATGAACGCGGAGCAACTTTTACTTTTGTACGTTATCGTATTCTTGTTTATGTATCTATTAATGATTCTCTTACGTGTGAGACGCGGTTATAAAACGTAAATCTATTATAGATGCCATGTACCGGAATGTGAGGACAACAGCACCCTGTCCGGGCCGGTGCCGGACGAGGCGTGGTCTCCCGCCTGGTCCGTCTGGGCCCTGCCCCCCGACTCGGAGTGTCAGCGGCGGCCCGCCCTGGACGGCGGGTGTGGGGAGAGCGGCTTCGATAACACCACTGAGCTGGATTGTGAGGATTTCGTGTATCAGCAGCATAGCAGTATCATGGCTGAGGTATGGCTTATTGATATTCTGAAACATAACTTATAAAAGTTATAGCCAATATTTAAAGATATTTTTTTTTGTCTTCATGCTTTATCCCGCACATTGCAGGATATTTAAAGGATACAGGATAGACAAAAGGAACTGTAGGAACCATAGGAACCTAATTTTTTCTTTTTTTATTTAAAAATAGCTCTACACACACTTGGTCCGTACCCTTTTTCACTTACACTATATGTTCTTATTATAAATATTGATTATATAAATACATAGAATTAATATTTATCATAATGAACATCTATAATAATCTTTATTTTTTTTTTAATATTTAATATTACTTAGAACTAAGACTATGGCTGATAAGCGAATTACACAAGTTTATACATTTTATCCTTGATGTTATAAATAAAATTAAATTTTATAATAAATTAGGGTCACTTGATAGGGTTACACAATAATGACAAAAAAAAATTTTAGTAAGAACATCGTATGTTCCACAGTTTGGTCTCGCATGTCAAGAGTGGAAGCGCACCTTAGTGGGCACCGTGCACAATGTGGGCATGCTGGTATCGCTACCCATTATGGGATACGTATCAGATAGGTATGAAGTTAAAACTATGTTTTTTTACATTTCCTTTGTTCATTTGGATAAGCAGAAAAACTAAATTTAAATAATTTTTTTTGGCAATTTTAGGAACAGTACGTTAAACATCACGTCTCCTTTATCAGAATTTGAAACATTTACATGCAGTTGTAATTTAAGTGCATATAAATTTAAATGTTATTTTGATTACAATAATATTCATATGTTAATGTCTAATACCCGATTACAACCCGTTTAGTGCACACGTCGTCGTGCGTCGTGTACTCGCGTTTTCAAGTCACGGCTCACGAGATAATTATTCCGGCTATTTAGGACATGGAATTGTAAACAGCTGCTTATAGATGCTGCTCGATGTGAATGTCCTAGATGTCCTAGTTCTAGATCACATGACACACAGCAACCCTTTTATGAGATCTCGATCAGATTGATTTAGATAAATGACTTTAGCACTGTTATCACACTGTTATACGATATCACTTATAGTAGTTACTAAGATTATAAAAATGTTTTTAAATATAATCCGACTTATACGTGTATTTAATACGTGTTTTAAATGTTATTATCAAAAATTAATGGGCGTTGCAGGCTCGTGTTACATGATTCTTAAATACGTAGGCACATAAGCTTGGTAAATATTTTACTTACATAGTGTTGCAGTGTGCGCTTCAAGTAAATAGATCTAGATAAAATGTTTCAAAAGCAAACATATTTAAATATAAACATTCGACAGTATTTTTTTTTAATTCTGAGTTTTGTAATTCAGGCAGTTATGTAGAGACATATAATTTACCTATCGCGTTCTTTCTTTTATCATTTATATAATGTATTATCCTTCTAGATACGGTCGTCGTGCAGCGCTGGTAACGAGTGGCACCGGTGCGGGACTGCTGGGGCTGTGCAAGTCTTTCGCGGGCTCCTACCCGGTATACTTGGTCTTCGAGTTCCTGGAGACAGTGCTCGGGGCTAGCGTTTATCCAGCTGCATTTGTACTAAGTACGTCCATATTAGATAGTAAAATAATAAAAACAATATAACATAATATAAATTGTCAAATATTTTTCATTTTTGTTGTGATTTTATATATAATTTATCGTTTCAGTGATCGAGTGGTTAGGAGTAGAACAAAGAATATTAGCCAGTCTACTTCTCGGCATACCTCTGTCCGCTGGAGCAGCCTTACTCGCCTTACTCGACTATCTGACCGGCTATTGGCGCACGTGGGCTCGCTTTGCTTACCCACCTTCGTTTCTTCTCTTGCTCTACCCCTGGGTTTTGCCAGAGAGTATCAGATGGCTGTTAGCTGGCGGAAAAGTCACTGAAGCAGTACGTGTCATCAAACAGGCGGCGAAAGCAAACAGAATCGCCATCCCAGAAGATACTTTAGACAAAATGCTATCGAAAGATCAAATGTCAGAAAAAGAAGAACCTATAATTGAAGAAGAAAGTCTCTTCAGAGCGTTTTTCAAGTAAGAAAAAATATTTTGGTACAAGAATGTTTTGTTGTTGTTTATTAAAGTAATATATAAGGCCATAATTTATATTTAAGCTTACCCCTTTTAATACTTAGTATAGTGGGACAGTTTAAATATATCTTTTCAAAACATCTCAGAAAAATCATTTTTCTAATTTGTATTATAATAAAAATATCCTTACTCAGATACGGCGCTCTCCGCCGCCGCCTGCTCGTCTGCTTCGCGTGGTGGTCGTGCGCGGTGTTCGTGTTCTACGGGCTGGCGGTGCGCGCGCACGCGCTGGCCGGCTCCGTGCACGCCAACTACGCGCTGCTGGCGGCGGCCGAGCTGCCCGCGCTGGTGCTCAACACGCTGCTGCTGGACCGCGCGGGGCGGCGGCCTCTGCTCACCGCCGCCTTCCTCATGACTGCTGTGGCGCTTATTGCTATACCATGCCTGCCTGACCGTAAGTTGTAAACTCGTATTGTGTGCAAGCTATTTTTTGTGTCTTATTCTTTACATTGCAAGGTAGGTAGAGGGGACTGCAGGAACCTATTGCTAAGCTAGTTACACTCCGTTGTTTAGTCCCTTCTTTCTCTGTCCCTGCTTTCTGTCTTTTTCGAGGCAAGAAAATGGAAATAGAAAAATCTATCTTCCCCGAGTTGGAATCGAACTCGCAAACCGTCTTGTTTACAGACAGATTCTACGGTTCTGCGCCGCGACGGTCCTTAAGCTACGGCGCAAGCTTTTGTTTGTATTTTAAAGAATAGTTTCTTCTGGTCAGCGATTAGTTGAAAGAGGTTATCTCTCTTCTTCTCTTATATTTTCACTGAAATATGAAGAGATTAAATTCCTTTCTTTCTTCTTCTTTTTAAATTCCTCACGCTAATTGCAAATACAATTATATAGAGCCTAGTTTTACTAAGTATTAATTATAATAAATACCATTATATTTAAAATAAACAACAAAACAAATACTATATCAAATACGTACTATTTAAGTTAACGGTTACATTATCAAATTACTAATAGTATTTCTGTGACGAGGTAAGATACTATAATTATATTATGTTAGTGTGAGAGCCGAACAATTGTATATGACATATAATATGTTGATATTGAGTTATAACAACAACAACTTTCCTTTCTCTGACGGTAAATATTTTTAGTTAATCTTGTGCTTCAGATTTTAGTTTTAAGTTAGATTATTAAAGTAATGTTAACATCTCATCGTCGTGGCGCTGAATCATTGCCTTTACCTGTAAACGCGACGGTTTGTGGGGTCAATTCCCACTCGGGGATGATAGATCTTTCTCTTTTCATTTTCTTCGCTCTGGAAACTAGGCAAAGCGTTGAGTTCCGCCACACAACACGCATTGCCGAAGGGTGAAAAGCAAGGAAGAAGAAAGCAGGGACTAAGCAACGGAGTGTCTTAACACTAGGTTATTATGCTTTCTGCAGTTTCCTTCGTCTACCTTGCCGTGAGCAAGGTAAAGCGTGAAGCTAATTTAAATATATCGATAATTTAAAATTCTCAGAAGACAGCGGCATAGGCACAGCTCTGTTCCTAGCCGGCAAGATGGGCGCCACCATGGCTCTGAACGCGCTCTACGTGTACACGGCCGAGCTGTTCCCGACGCGCGCGCGGCAGCGGCTGCTGGCGGCGTGCTCGACGTGCGGGCGCATTGGTGCGATACTGGCGCCGCAGACGCCGCTGCTGGTACGCCTTACTTGTGCCTACGTCTTAACGTAGGCAAGTTAATTAAAAGTTCTGTTAAAGCTGTTAACTTATTAACAGCTTTAACAGAACTTTTAATTAACTTGTCTTGTTATATAAAGCGGTCTTGAATTTCATTACGGAAAAATCCGTAGAGCTATATTTTAACAAATATGCTTTTTATTATATAAACATTATTAATATTAACTTTGCGAAAAGATGTAGGTTTCATAATTTTTTCTTTGTTAAAAAATACTAAAAAAATACTCGTATACAATGATTTGAAGTATTGAAATTATTGTAGGCCGCATACGGCGCGTGGGTGCCCACAACGCTTCTAGGAGCACTCCCGCTGGTCAGCGCGGCTCTCACACGACTAGTGCCGGACACGCTCGGACGCCGTCTGCCGGACTCTTTCGCAGATTTGGACTCAACAGCCTCCGCTGAGTCCATCTCAACTACTCTCCCGTGACCCGCCACGCTCTTGTACTTTAAGGATCTCACGTAGTATAGCCACTTAGTCTGTAGATATAAGGTGAAAGGACCACAATGTATTGGACGCCAAGCGAACAAGTGTTAAACACTAAGATGAACTCCGAATTAATAATTTTAAGTAATCAACACTGTATTGTTAAACTTAATAATGAATGGTTCATAAACTTTTTTATACTACTTCTTTAAATTTAGGGTGAATTAAATGTTAAGACAAACAAATCATTTTGTTAATTGGTATCTATGAAGATAAACAAGTTTTGGTAGGATGTGGGTTCAAAGTACATATACAGTTACTGATGAAGTAACTTAAGTTAACGCTGATCAGAATTTCGTCACACCAACATCTTCTCTATACACAGATGTTACTTATGTAATTTGTGGAATCGGTATAATATGTACTTTGATATATATTTAAAAAAATAACAGTAAATAAATTATTATCATTATATTGTATTTTTTGTGTTTCATAAAACATTTTAAATATGCTTGCTTACTTTTTACGGGAAAAGTCCAAAAATAACAAATTTGGTCTTGAATATCCGTGGGCACACACACATATTTTATGCACACAAACGTGTGCTTTATACATTTTCTTATAATAGTTCCTAACAAATTAAGAAAGCAAGCTATATTGTAACTTTTGGAAATTGAATTGTCAATTTTGACTGTACTAAGATCAAAGCTACATATAATGACAATGAATTTACTTAGTTGTTGTTATGTACGATACGGTCAGGAACCAGCAATTGCAACTTAATAAGTTAACATAATGAAATTACACTTTAATAATTATATGTAAGAAATAGTTTAAGATGTAAGATACCCAAGATGTCTCACATGACAATAAAGTAACTTTTATAAGATCGAAATATTTGCTCATTTTGTAGTTTCATTTTGAAACTTCTGTTAACGTTAATTTGAAAGTGAAGATATTGTAGAGATTCAACGTTAATCATGCAAAGGTAATTTTTTTATTTGATTTTATTATTTAATTTATTCAGGTTCACTATTTTTATTGAAATTATTTTACAAAAGGTTTCCTTAATTGTCTTTTCCTTATAAATTAATGTTTTGTCTTTTGCGGGAACATCGCATGTAACATAGCAACAATAAATAAGAGATATGTCATAATTTACATAAATAACAATTTAAACATGTGGATATACAAGTTGTAGTAGATATCGTTAGGTCAGTAAACACCTTAAGTTACATCAACTTAGTAATAAATAAGAAATTATAGGAAGAATTAAATTTCTTTTGTTTATGCAATACTTAGGCAGAGAATGGATCCAAAACGCTTCACATGCTAAAATTGTTCTAAATCGAATAAAAAATTATTACCTACAAAGACTTTAAAATGTAATGTTACATTTTAGGTTGTGTTTTCATCACCTACGACATTCACTGCCTTCTGTGTGGTATGTTAGGTTCTAGGTAGTATAGTACATATGTACAAAGACAGATCCTTTTCTAAACTACAATATTGAACAAAATAGTACAAATTGTAGACATACGCTCGAAAGGCTACGTCTTATATTTTCTCAATACATAAGTTATGTTCGATATTTTCTTTATAAATCGTCATACGAAGCGTAGATGGATGAGAAGTGTGATACAAGCAGATTTCAGGTACTTAGATCTTCTCAATCATTCCTATTGTCATACTTCAATACAGTATTGTTTTTTGAGTTTTAAGAATGAAATATTCAAAGCTAAACAACTGTTCATTGTACATATAAAATAGTTTTATGTTACAATTCCTGATATAGACATGCTTACATAGAAAACTGTTTAAATTATATATAGGTACTAGTGCCAGCATCAGTACATAGAATGTTTCAATAACTATAATAATTGATAAGTATGGACTCCTCACGACAAACAATAGTTAAGTGTTCGTGAGTTCGTGACTCGTTTCTTAAATTTAACTATTTGAACATTATAGTCAGGTGTTTAAATCACAGTTTTTCTTAGATATTTTCTCAGTGGTAACAATTATTTTATGTATTCTCTTTAGTAACAAAACGAAGTGCAGCGTAGAGTTCTGCCACTCCACATACAATATCTAAAGAAATGGGCGGAAGGTGCAGAACGTATCTTGACACTACATTTGTATTGTTAGTTTTTTAAGATTGCTATTGAGAAAGGAAGCGGGACAGAGAGTTCTGACAAATCCCGTCATATTTAGACACATACTATCAGACACCTTGACGCTGTGAACGCTGTTGTAGTGTGAGCAAATGTAATGTTTGTGTGACAACTTGGGCTACAACAAATATTACTTTATGAGGAATTGCTTCTAAATAACCACAGGGGAAATGTTTAATTAACTCTGAAAAAAAAAACAATGAGACCAGTACAAACAATAATTTAGATAAAACTAATTATTAACTAGTGTTATTGTATCAATCAACAATTAAAATGTATTTACATTTTTTGGTGCATATATTGTCAAATATATAAATATTTAAATCTATCATTGGAGACAATGCCATGCTCTTGTGTATTGCTAACAATAAGTAATCGAGGTGAAGAAAACTTGCTTATAATAAAATTTAGGCCCATTATTTTTAATACCAACCCGAAAAATTATGCCACAAATTGCGGTCGTGACAGGACATTGACTCACTCAAAATAAACCTGGAAGAGTAAACTATTCCCCACTCACTTATTACTACCATTTACACAATGTCTCAAGTGCAGGTGGGAAGTGGGAAACATAATAGTAGCAGTAATAGTGACTCTAATGTTACTGTATTGCTATAAATTATTCTCAGAATATTATCTATCTATTATCTATCCAGGTGCTAATAATGTCTCTTTTGCCTTTAATAACATCAATAATTTAATTGTATAAATGGCGATAGTTAGAAATCACATTCTTCACAATAACCGCTATACACTATTTTAATTGAATTGTAATTGAAATCCTTAAGCGTCTATTTTTTATTAATAAAACCTCTAAAATAACTTTACACTTTTTTACAGCAGGTAGACAGGAAATCTAGTACAAACCTAGTATGAGATTTTATGTCCTCCATTCTCCGGCCAATTTTTTAAACATTACATATTGAGTGGTGGATCTTTCTTGACCAGAGTGAGGAAATAAGGTAATTCATTTCCTCGAGTGGGAATGTAACTCACAACCACGTTTACACCGCGTCGTACCACTACGCCTCGATGTATTGTCAATTCAAACATATGCTACTTCTTTTTTTTTTGTTAGCTTCACGCCTTATGCCGCATATTGCAGGATAGGCAGAGGGAGCAACAGGAAACATATGAACCTAGTGTTAAGACACTCCGTTGGTTAGTCCCTGTTTTCTCTGTCCCCACTTTCCGCTTTTGTCGAGGCACTGCGTGTTGAGTGGCGGAACTCAACGCCGCGCTTTGCCTAGTTGCCAGAGCGAAAAAAATGAAAATAGAAAAATCCATCTTCCCCGTGTTGGAATCGAACCCTCAAACGCTTACGCCTCGGCGCCACGACGGTCCTCTGTATGCGTCTGTGCTACTTCTACAATTGTATGAGTCTTTGCTACTTCTATAATAATATATTCAAATTACTTTAAATTGTCACATTTTTAATCCTTATCCATTATCAATGTTAGATATTCAAAACCTCTTCATTTTATCAAATACAACTTGTAACATGCTTTGTTTTCCTTACCTCCTACAAGTAAGGTTATTCTTCCACTGGTTCCAATCTCCTATTGTCCAGTTTAAGCTGCATACATCGAGTCTGTGAGCGTATTGTCAGTGCGATTTAGCACTTAGCATTGCACTATTTAGGTAATTGTGTGTGACGACTCTGTGTCATGCTTCGTTAGTAGTACAAGTTGCTTCGCAGTTCGGTTGATTTCATTCATTCACTAATGTTTATTACGAGGTGGATTTTAGTATTTATTTGTTTTGGTTTGTTTGGAAATTACATTTAGATATTACGTCTATTTCTGATAACGTCGTGTTACCCAGTAGTGCCTGTACCAAGATATGTTCAATAACTTAAGGAAATTATATTTGGGAAATCTTTTAACTCAGTATATAATCTGAATAGGCATGTACAGTTAATGACTTAGCTATATGCCGCTTTTATTCAATGTGCGAAATTTTGTTTTAAAAATGTTCAAATTATAAGAACAACAATAAAATTTGGGAATGAGGCGAAGACAAGAGAACGTACAGCCTTGCTGGTCCTTATCGATGTAGGTTGAAGAGCTATTAAGTCAATAATAATTTTGTAAGTACCGATTCAGTATTTCTCAAAGTCAAATTTGAGTGTTTGCAAGTCGCCAGCGCCGTACATGTTGCATATAATTGCAACTGCGTGTCCAGTCAAATGAAGCAATGAGCACAGATGAATGACAATCGAGAGGTGGCCCTGACCCAGAGCGGCTTTCTATCTACCAATTGGCATTGTCTGCCGTCTCCTGATTACTTCTTGGAGTGTTCTGCGAGTACAGTGCTCTATGGGCTTCCGACGGGACAAAGCACCTGTGCAGTGCGAAGACGCTTCAAATTTGTATACTTTAATTTAAAACTTAGAACTTTGGATTAAAAATTCACAAGCTCTTGACTCAAGAAATTTATTATTTTGGTGAATCATTTGTCAGCAATGAGTTCAGCTGTGTCGAAAGCTTCAGAGCAGAGTGCGGAGAAAATGGAGAAAACAGATAAATTCGTAGAACTAAATCCGGACATCGTGATGCAAGAGCTGGGTCAAGCAGGGCGCTTCCACATGCGCGTGTACGTGCTGGTGGCGTTGGTGGCCGTGCAGGTGGGGCTGCTGCATACTACGTACATCTTCCTCGCGGCGGATATCCCTTACAGGTGAGAGATAATTTGAGATAAATTTTATTTATAAGAGATATTTTTTTATATGAAGTTATATATATTTTTTTAATTCTTCTCAGTGTACAATTCTTGTTATCCTAAACATACACACGTACATATTACTCTGAAGAAAATATATATAACATAAACAAATAGTTTCACGTTAATTCCCGCATACATCCTACAGCTTTCCATCCATTTTGAGATATCGCGTTTTAAGTCACGCTGGCGGAAGTCGACGCTGCAAGCTCATATTATATATGCATGAAATGTGAATCATTCGTCTTTTTTTTTCTTCTTAATTTAAAGGGCTTTGTTGCTAATGCGATCATGTCGCCCTGGTAACTGGTTTTTAGGAAATTTAATTGCCTCTAAGTATTGCTAATTTATAAAGCATTCTAGCTTCCTCAGAGAGAGGAAAGGCAAGTACACTATTACAATAGCCTATTTCATAAAATTTAAATGCATATTTACTTCTGAGAGCTTCATTACGAACACATTCCGTCAATAAATGGTAGACGTCATCTACAGAATCTGGTCCACAAAAGTCACAACAAGGTGACGACGATTTACTTATTAAATATAAAAACTTATTACCTGGAATATGTCCAGAACGAAGTCTAAGCGCTATAATAGTGTCTTGTCTACTCAATATTTGGTTGTTGATCCAAGGTGAGTTCAAAGGGTGTGGTTGGATCGTTCTATACCAGATACCTTTATCTATGGACCTTTATTCGAAATATTCCTTCCAAAACCCATGGCAAATTCGTTTTAAATTAGGCAAGTAATTCAAATAAAAAGGGAGAATACTCATCGGAACACCATCAGATATTGCCTCTTTCGCTAATATTATTCGTCTTGATCTCTTAACAATAACAGGTGAAAATATTTATATGTATTCACTTGGTATATTATTTTATTAAAATTAATACATATAGTAGGGAAACCTCATTCAGACCCTTCATTAGCGGACACTATCTAAGCGTTTACCACAAATTACCAATTAAGCCATACGTCTTTTTGGAGCCACATTGAAACAAAAGTCGCTACCATTGTTGAGCTCTAACCTTGATTGAAATAAGCTAATTTTTACTTTTATAATAGACAACTGAATGTTGAATAGTAATAAGTATCGCTTATAGATAATTAGTAAAAAATTGCTTACTTCAAGTATACTTCTCAAGAGTGAGAAGAAACAACTTCGCGTTCCATGGATTCACCGTGCGGGTGCCGGGCCCATCGTGTTGTAGGAAGAGGAGCTCCGAGCAGCGCTTGGGCCTTGCGACCCAAGTGAAGGTTTAAGCAAACAACCATTAGATAAAGTCGTATATTTTTTTATCTGTATCCCTAGTAGTGATGCGACAACATAAGAATGTACAGTTGTAATTTTACATTTACACTCCTTTAGCTTGTTAGGTAGGTACATACATTTGTGTACCGCAGCATATTTCGCCAAAATATGCACCATGCTAAGGGCGGTTGTCGTCCCTCGGTTCTAGCATGATTAGAACTAAAATCCCTTTTTGTTATATATTTTTTACTCTTCACGCTTTTTATCCCGCCCAGGCAAAAGGAATTGCAGGAACCATAGCAACCTAGTGTTAAGACACTTCCTTGCTTCATCCCTGCATCTCCGTCTCTGCTTTCCGTCATTTTTCGAGGCAGTGCGCGTTGAGTGGCGGAACTCAACGCAGAGGGAAAAAAAAAGAAACAGAAAAATCCATCTTCCCTGAGTGGGAATCGAACCCACAAGCCGTCGTATTTACATGTAGTCACTACGCCTCTGGGGTCTTTTTTAATACCCTACCCTCACGAGGGTTTTTTTAAATAATATAAATATTCTTTTCTAAGCCAAGCAGTTGGACACAAACTGACTTACAACAGACTCAATTCAGTAAACAATTGCTTAATTAATGTGACATATTATAGCGTTTAGCACAGTATTACAATTGTTGAGAAAGTAGAAATATCCAAGAAGGTGTCTCGTAACGACGTTATGATGCAACTGTGCACTAAAATCAAGACATAAATATTTTTATGTCTCTTTAATGACACTCTTAAACGATCTTCGAGGACACGATATTTGCATATGCGTACCAGTGAGGAACAGTGTGCTAGGAAAATTTCATTAATATCCAATAAGTCATCCAATTACAAGACAATTATTTATAGAATTTTATTATAAAGGCAACCATGACAAGTAATTGGCCTTTCTCTACCAATCAATATTTACTATACATTCAACCTTCGCATTGCAAAGTAAAGGAACAAAACATTGTTTGATTAAGATATTTTAAACACTGTTCACTGTTTAGTATGTGCACGTAGACAGACCACCTCGACCTCTAAATATGATAGTAATTATCAAATTAAGTGAGACATTATATATGCCCAATAGTATAGACTGTTTGCAAAAGCAAGTTTGAGGGTCTAATTTTAATACGTGCCTTGTTGTCATTTTGAAAATCTTATTGATATACGTTTTATTTTATTTAATGCGAATGAGAAAGGTAACTGAATGTTTCAACTGTACATATAAAAATGCAAGTATTTAACAGGGAAAAATTTTAAGCTAGTTTGTGCAGGGAGTTTAAGATCTTTAATGGCCAGGACCTCTACAACAGGAGACAGGAGAGTGTACGACTTAGATAAATGAAGAATACTAATACAACGCTTGCCGCATTATGATTTGACAAATGAAATATTTATAGACTCTATATCAATACAGATTTTTATGTAATTTAAATTTTTTGTATAATTTTCGAGAACTGTAAAAAGATGTTTTTCCTTACAAATGATTATCCTAAAAATAGTTATACTCGTTCTAAGAAAAACTAACTAAAATTAATAATTTTGAAATGAGAGCAACCACTCTAAATTTTAATATCGACAGTCAATTATCAACGAGGATACTTGACCTTCTTTGTATGAAATTCGTTATCAGTGATTAAATACTTGACATATATGGTGTTCAACAATGAACAACACGCTCTTATGAGAACCTTCATTATTCTTAGGATACAAGGTGAATGTGTACATCACTTGAGTGTTAAATATATACGAACGAGTAACCAGGAGGAAGTGATGTTAAAAAACTTTTATTTAATTTTTTTTTGTCTTCACGCTTTATCTTGCGTATTGCAGGGTAGGCAGAGGGAACTGCAGGAACCATATGAAACTAATGTTACGATACCCCGTCACTTAGTCCCTGCTTTCTGCCTTTTTCGAGGCATTGAGTGTTGAGTGGCGGAACTCAACGTCACGTCAATCCAATTATTCAGATCGAAGAAAACGGAAATAGAAAAATCCATCTTTCGCAAGTGGGACTCAAACCCACAAATCGTCGCGTTTACAAGTAGATGCTGAGGCCGCTGCGCCGACGGTCCTCTTGCTTTTTATTATTTTTTTAAGCAAACTACATCTGCTTGAACATAACGGATGTGAATTGAAATCTGTCACCGCAGTTTATGACTATTCGTTTCAGAAGGTCACATTATATTAGACGTATGATATTGTATTATGATAATGAAAATAAATTATTTTAATCACACTAGTTGAATTTAAGCTTGAATTATTAAAGATATATTTTTAAACTATAATTTTATTGATATTAATAATACATTTGTATTGATACTAAAAGAGAGAAGATATTCTCTTATTGCGTTATATTTGTTCTTCACGTCGTTGAACTCGGTTTTCGCAAGTGTTCTCAAATATGGCAGTCTTTCACAGTCAGTCACGGCTACATTATTTTTTGTATAAAAATTGTTAAAGTTAAAGAGAGTCTCTACGTTTTCCGACAACTTCAGCTTACAGTATATAATAATACTAAAAATATATATAAATGTGACACTAGTGTCTCAAGACTGCCTGTCGTTAGCCTTCAGGATCTTATGCACTAAAACCTTTAACAAATATACAGCAAAGGTTAAGCAAATAGTTGTATTTTAATTACGTGTTTATCTATTTCCTTCCTCTTAGAAGATCCTCAAAGTTAAAACCTTAGAGATAGTTTTAAATAATAAAGTTTAAAATAATCTCTGAGATAACATAAAAATATCAAGGCTAAAAAATCTATTAAACATATGTATTTTAAAGTCAACATAAACCTAGTTAGCTCAAGTGAGATAAAAAAAATATGATTATTTCAAGTGTTATATAATTATAAAATAATAATGACACAGCGTGATGAAGAACACGTGGCTTAGGGGTCAGGGGGCTTGGACGCTTTCCAAGAGGCGCGGGTTCAAATCCTGGTGCGCTCAAATGTTTATGTTCTTTAAGCGTTAAGACTAGACGAGGAGTGGAAAACGGAGTGTCTGAATGTTAACTTGTTTTGGCCTACCCTGATAGTAAAGAATGAAATTAAAAAAGCCCTCCAGGTCACCTAAGTCATTTTACGTCGAATAAGTCTACGAAGGAACTATATCCTAATTTGTTATACCGTTGATTAATTAGGCGATATTAATTTGATGAAGCTAATTACAAATGTTTCTTACAACAGATTGAGGTAACACATAATGCAAGACTAACTTAAAAGTTTTGTGGCTCAGTGCGTCTGCCAACTTGACGGTTGTACGAAGTTCCCATTCGAGGGAATGAATTATTTTGATTTACGCCTATTAGTTGAGTTACGCCTACACACGTTTTGAACTTAAGTGGAAAATGAATAAAAAAATGTTCGAATACCAGCTTGAAGTTCCAATTTTATTTTATTATTAAAACGTAGTAGAAGCTTGCAAAACTCGTATATAGAAGAGAAAGTTTCGCGGCCGTTTAACTCTTTATTGTGGTGGAAATTACCATGAAAACAAAAGTAGCTGTGTTTTAATGTGATATGATGTGATATGGTATGTTGTGATGTGATGTGATGTGATATGGTATAATGTGATGTGATAAACACATTTATTTATAGTGCCGGAATTGCAGTGTACATTCTTAATTCATATAGACTAATGTTAGATTGATTTTGATCTTTATTTAAATATCGAATTTACGAGCGATGAAAGCTTAAAAAGATAAATAATGAGTTGTACATAAACATTTACTTAATTACTGTATCATTACTTAACGTAAACACATCTCTTACTGCCGCTAATGATAACAAAAAATACGCTTAAAATCATTAAAACTTCAAAGTCATTCAGACATTGTATATCAATTATTTAATTTGCTAAGACGTGATCAAGTTCAACATTCATTGTCACAACGGATTAAGTATTCAATTTAAATGAATTATATTTCGCGTTGAGTGTATATTATGAACAAGTAAGTATATGATATTAGGATCGGCCGCACTGTTAGACACGTCCGCGGCGCACGCGCACCTGACGCGCGTGACACTCCCGCTTCTCTTAGAAAATACTTGTAAATAAACGATCAGAAATTATAAAAAGATATTAATAACTATAATTATTGTGATAAGTTTAATTCAATATTTATTAAACAAATAACTATTAAAATGGCAAAAGAAACAATTGCAACGAGTGGTTACAGTGTGGACATAGAAGTGTTGATGCAGGAGTTGGGTCAGTTTAAGCCGTTCCACATGAAGAACTACGTCTTGATGGCCTTGGTGACGTTTACGATGTCTCTGTATGGCATTAACTATGTCTTCCTGGCGGGAGACGTGGATTATAGGTAACTATAGTAACTTAACAATGAGCTTGAATGTTTTCACATCAAAACCCCACGTTTTGAATGAAAATGTTTTATTAATTAAGTTTTGCACTATCTTATTTTTATTTATTTGTAAAATTGCTTTCATCATGGTTGTCGTAAGTCACATATATGTGTATATTGTAACGGATGTGCAGTCTGCAACAAAGCAGCTCCTGCTTGTTGTAAGGTGGCAAGATGGCAAGGAGATGACAATTATAACTGTTTCTTCTCATTGGCTTTAGGGGTCACTAAACTAGAGGACCTCACAGAGATCACTAAATTAATATAAAAATTTTTGAAAAATATATATTTTAGAAAAAAGCATACAAGAAGTAACTAGATATATTTTTATATGTACTTACATGAGTTACCTGCTTAGTGGCGTATCTCGGCGGCCGGCGGTAATGGTTTAATTACCCTACGTGCGTTTTATCTCGGTGCAATTTATACGACTTACGACTAGTTTCAGCTGGAAAATACAAACGTTTGCTATATTTTTATGAAGAAAATATTGCGGCATCGGGGCTATTTAAAACTTATATTTAACACAACGATATTTGAAACTGAATGTTCTCGATAGCTTTTGTTCAATTTTGCATTCTCGTCCCGTAACTTAATTTTTTTTATGTGGGGTCATAAAAAAGTAAAAAATAATTTTACAAATGTCTCATAATATTTGCTACTTAATAGGTGTCAGTAACATTTATTAAACTTGATATTTTATCAAATTGAAATATTGTTTATTTAGTTTTGATTCAGTTCAAATTTGTTAATTAGATGAGTAATATGTTTATAGAAGAAACTTATAATATCTTAGAAACACTTAGAAGAAATATTGGACAATAATTATTTTAATCTTATTCTTTAAAAAGGGTAAACTTGTAATGGACTACTATACTTGTGATAAAGTAACGATGTATACATAAAGCTAAAAAATGTATCGATGTGAAATATAGTTTTCTATTGTGATGTAGAAAAAACCGGACAATAATGTTCTCATATGCAGTACAATAGGTCATACGTTACATATATTTATTATAAAACTGTTGTATATAAAATAATCATTCCGCGATGCAATCTGCCGCTTACGTTGGTAGAAAAGTGAGACAACTTGCGGATGTCGATATGTTGGTTGCTCGTTTACTTTAGTTATTTTCATCGCTTGTTCCATGGAATTCTGCTTAGTAGCTGCTGATGTTAAGTTATAGTTATAATTCCAAAAAGAGCAGAGATTATGTGCGAGAATTCTATAATAAAACTATTATTGTGTAGTGTATATTTATAATAATATTTGTTTGTCATAAAGTACAGTATAATTCCAAGAAATAAAAATAAAGTTACTTCTAGTTTTCGCTTTCAAAAGGTTAGCAAGTCGTTTATGGCACAAGTTACATACGTACATACAACTGGGCGCAAATCAATATACATTTTACGATTTTATTGTTATATCGAGTAAAACCTATAGGTATGTAACGTCAAGTTCTTTATGATATTATTTTAAATATTGAACAAATACGTGAATTGCTATATTGGTTTTATCACATAAAAAGGATTGAAGTAATTAGAATCGAGAATTCTCAAAAAGATTTATTATTAAGAGTAAACGAATTACTATGATAACTTCATTATTTTATTGCGAAACATGGACTCTAAACTACAAGCCAGGCCAGACCTAGCGTCAATATATACGTGTTGATAATAAAATTTCAAATTTAACAAAAAATATGAGGTTTTCCAATAGAAAAATTTGTAGCTAAAATGTATTAATAAATAAAGTGTAATGTTTCGCAGTTATACCTCTCGTTCTGGTCAGTTCGTAAGTACTTATTATAAATAGCATCTTTATTTATATAGTTTTTTAAGATGTCATGAGTGACATTGACTGCACTCTAAATACTTGTTAGGATTGACGTAATTATTTTGCATTTAGCGCAATAATATCTATTATCTATATATGTTTTTTTGAATGAATAGAACTAAATGTATTTATATTGTAGTAAAAAACATTAATATCTGTGCAAAAAGTGACAACCAAAGATGTTAGATCGGCGGTGGCCGTGACACACCGGCGTGAGTTTCACAATACTACTATTAAAGGTCGTTGGCTAAATATTTATAGATTATAAATAACACATAATAAAGATATATAAAACAACTGATTTGACACATTTTTGCGGAATTTCATTCGTAAGAGAATTTTTTCACGAACAAATATGATTATTGGGAGAAATCCTTATTTATCTATAAACAAGTGAAATGTGGGACTTAGACACTATAAAAAATACTATTGTAAAAGTGTTACACCACACTAAGGATAGAAAAATATTTCAAGAGATAATCTGACCAGTAAGGAATGCGTTGTTAATTAGTGATGCTGAAATTCTTATATGCTTCTTTTGACTTATTTTTTGTTGTTGTTTTTCCTGTAATAAGAAAATAGAATTTTTCTTTAGCATGTAATAGTTTAAGATGTAGAAAATATAGGACATAAATAATCTTACGACAAATCATGTACAAACTATAACATAAGGAAATGGCGCCTTAGCTTAAATTGTTGAGCGTGATATGTATTTTACATTGACGTTATAAAAATAGATGATGTGGGACGCCGGATGTTAATCCAAAATAGAAAAACTAATTAAATAAAAACAAAACGGTATAGCGATAATTGAAAATAAGCATGGCGAAGGCGACGAAGTACACGCTCGGAATTGTAGTCTGTTGTAACCAAGTGCCAATGATAAACTGTCAACTCAAAAATATACTTTAACTTTTATGCTCATCTGCAATAAATAGTAGTGACATTAAACAACATCAGTAAAATCATCTAATATATGGGTTCTTAATCGTTTTTAAAATATATTAAGAGATTTTGAATTTACAACATTTAGAGGCAAAGAGTTCAGCTGTGCTCCTTCAAATGAGATACTTTTTATGCCGTACTTGGTTCGAATTTTAGGTGTTCCTAGTTTATATCTGTTCCTTGTGTGGTAAGAAGGGGTTTTGGTTTTAAATGTAATTTGTGAATGAGTAAGATTTGTTAATATTTTACGAATCAGTATGCATAGTTTATATTTATACTTACTTAAAATTATGTTTAAAATATTCTTACAGGTATTTGTTAATGTGTATTCTTTTCACAATTTTTTGAAAAAATATAATAATGGCGAAAATATATATTTTTATAAATATTGACTATGTAACAGGTAGCTTCGTTTGATTTTAATTACCACCAAGTTTATCATTATATCATATTCACGCATCTCGCGCAGTTTGTGTACTTCCTTTCATGACGCAAAGGCACGGCTCCAGACTTTGAACGCCTGAATAAATGAATAAATTGTTTCATTTTCCCCAAATTGCTAATTGTTCTCTTCCTTTATTAAACTGTAATGTAATTATGAAGCTTTTGCATAACTTTTTGAAATAAAATTCAAGTACGGTATTACGACATCAAGTAAACAAAGTAAAGTTCACAAAACGAATATATCGTACAATTTACAAGTGTAGTCTTGTCTTAATAGTAGCTGTATGAACACAGTTTGTTATAGAAGTCTAGTACTAGTATAAACGCTACTTGGTTAGTTTAGAACCGGCATAGTTTGTATCACGTACCTATGTATGTATAACGCAGCTGCGTCGCGTCGACTCGTGACGGTCGGCGGTCGACGGTCGTAAAGACTTGAATAAGCAATAGGGGCATAAAACTTTCGCTAATAAGCTTATCGATTGTGCATTACTTCATACATATTCAAATTTCGATATTATTTTTAAGCTAAAGATTTCTATATTTAAAACCACAATGGATTTAAGCATTGGATAACTCGAAGCTGTGCGTCCTGTGTATTTCCTATTAACTTGCTAATTTGACTCGGTTTTTATTAAAAACATACGCAACACACATTTCTCATAGCGTTATTTATACTAATTTTGTCTATATGTTCACATATGTACATATTACAAAGGTCACGTAAGGGTCGTACACTGCACTATACTTCATTATTCACGATAACTACGTCAAGATAACGCGAGAGGCAACGGAAGCTTCAAAAGATAATAAGGATGTCGGTTAGTGCCACGTTCAAGTGAATTCTAAGGAAAATGAGCGCCATTGTAGCGACGCTGGCTGACCTGTTTACTTAATGTACTATTAGACTATACAATGTGTGTATGTACGTAACTAATGTGTTTGACACTGTGATTAAGCTTACTTCTTCTCCTTAAGCTTATTGTTTCTATGAATTTGTATGCACATTCAATGCGAGATTTTAAACAAGAAGTGATCTGTAAAACTGAAATAATTCTTAATTCTCAAAATGTACACTTACAGTAATTTTGTAATACGCTATGTCAATACTTCCAATCATATTAATCGAAGAACAAGCTTCACAGTATGCCTTTTGCTATCGGGCCGAGAAAATGCAATAACTTAATATCCTTAAGTAGGAATTGAATCCACAACACGTGTTTACAGTCAAATGCTGCGCGGTGTGCCGCTGCGTGACGTTAACCTCAATACATACATGTCACCTGACTATAAATAACATTCATCTATTTTCTAATATATTCATTATTAGGTAAACCAAAACGTTAAAGCTATTTGAAATATGATTTGAATGTCGTAATAGATTGATCCACCGCAGTGTCCGCCATTACAGTACATTGCAGTACATCTGTGATCAGACACACAATTACATATATTATGTTTACTAAACACTATGTAATAATGGAATACGTCAGAGGATGATTTAATGACGATGACTCTGTAGACTAGTATTTTTTGCTCCACTGTGATGGCTCTATTATGAGTATTTATTTATATATTACTTGTACATTTTGTGTGCTATTTAAATATACAAACACTGAATATATAAATTACTTTTTTTTATACGTAGAATTATATTTTTAGTTTGTTTTACTACATTCTTATATCTTAACTTAACTCTACTATAAGTATGAAGTGCAATTAACTATTTATATTTTTTATTTTTTTATAGCTTCACGCTTTATTCCGTATTTAGGTCATTATTTTTTAGGTCACCTGAAGGCATCACCGACGCCGGACGGTATTACAGGTGCATTGCCGGCCTTAAAGGTGTAGGTGGATGCGCTTTTTGAAGGTACCCATGTCCTATCGAACCGAAAACACTGCCACCGGTAGGTTATTCCACATTTATGTGGTACGTGGAAAAAAGACCCAAGAGACAGCGTTTATCTTTCTTTCACTCTTCTTAATTTCTACAACACCTACGAGACACTGCTATGTGACAGTGTCGGAACCAGAACTGCATTTTGTACAGTGTAGCGACACTGACGCTCTGCCATCTCAACAATGCAACTATGGCACAGCTCATTCTTACCAAATCCAATTAATATCTTTCAACTGGACATAACATACTTTCAGAACAATATATCTTTGTCTCTACGCATACATATACATATATTCACTTCATTCATTTATTCTAATAAGATTCTATGCAACCTCTCTTTGAAATAAAACAAGTACACCTACCAATTAAATAACTACCACTAATTAATCTTACGACTAAGAGAGAAAAAAGAAATAACTAATCAGCTTCGTCAGATCGTTACATAGTATACTATAGTTATAGGTATAATTAATTTAAATTAATTTGTATAATTTTATACATTAAAAATATAAAATATTTGTATATATCGTTATTTGTATTCATTAAACATAGATGCTCACCAGTTTTTGTCAATCTTGTGAACTCAAAGAGCGCGACGCTGAGTGCATCTAGCATTTAGCTACAAATATTTATAATAGCAGTTTCGAATTTAGCTTTTTGTAAAACAGATGCGATAGATAAGAAATTACACCCAAAGGTAATTAGAAGAAGTTGTGTTTATTTTATTAAATTATACGACGTAAGCCTTGGGGAAAGTTACATATACAGAGATCTCTCAAATGTATAGTAAAATATAATTACAGAATTCAGTGAGGTACGACACAATTGTACTTCTATTACATCAATTATTTCAAGCAAAGAAGTTGATAACTTTAGAAATCTTTTGAAATAAAAATAATATACTTCGGAGGAAAAATGTTATGTGCATTTTTTCAAAACAATTTTGAACGTAAAAAAATGGTTTACTAATGGTAATAGTTTTATATTTATTATTTCTTACACTATGAGTATGTGATATAAAATTTAATAGAATTGACATAAATCATGTGGCTATGAACAACTCAAGATAAGTTAGTCTGTAGTTATATAGTTATGTAGCTATATGTAGTTAACTAAAACTTGCGGTCACGGGACTTGTTGCACAATGTGTCATATTACATTTTCGATATACTCAATACATTAAGTAATTGTCGGTAAGACTATTATAGTAGATTATATTTATTCTTTGAGGATAACTGCGAGAGTTAACGTTAAATAATGAAAGTAAACAAATGACTTCATCATTTAAGCCTTGCTTTTTATATTTATTAATAATTTAGCCTTTACAAGTGTAGTTAATAATTATTAAAATAATATTGAATTAGTGGCACATTAGAAAAATGTTAATCACAACGTCTAAATGTCAGAGAAAAAACATAACAAAAACGTAACATACATATATATCTTAATTTCGAATCCTATATATGCTTTGTATGCTTTATATATATATTATGTGAAAAGTTAAAAACCAAGTTAATCTAATCAGGTTTTTACTTGGTATAAAAAACAAGAAGGCGCTATAGCTGTAGGAACAGAACATTGATTAAAAGTACTCGAATTCGAGAAGGATGCCGAGAACGGAGTGTCTTGTCACTTAAATCTCTCTGCTTGTTCTACTGAATGTGGAATAAGCGCAGATAGTAACAAGTTCCATCGAACCAATATTCTCTACTTTAGCAATGCGTGTCTTTGTACTTTAACAACACAACGATCGCTTAAGTAAATACTCTATTTAAATTAATTTATATGTAAAATACACATTTTTTTGTTTATACTGTTACACTTAGAGAAGACATAAAGCAATTTTATGCTGAAGTTAAGCTTTTTACATAAAAGTTTTCTAGGTGCTTTTTAAATTGTATTCTTAGATATTTTAAGTAGTGTTAATATTTGTGTTAGATATTAAAGTTAAGCACATAATGAATGAGGTGCAAATTGTGACAGATATTTTAAATTTAATGAACTTTTAAATAGTAGTCATATTATAAAAGCTACTTCATCGAACGAGCAAATAAAAAGTGATAACAAAAAACAAGACCTGGTTTTTCAATTTCAATGTTTTTATGTAGTACCCACTAGTTAACTAAATACAATAATACTTATACATATTAATAAGATTATTCAAAATGTTTCTGATTTCGATCGAACAGGTGTTCTCGTTATATTGGCGTATAAAAATTGAATCATTATTGAATTATTACTGAAAATTAATTTTATAAATCTCAAATTAAAAAAAATCTAAAATGAAAACGGTTTACTAGTCCGTGTCTTCAATACGTAAATCACTTTAGTTGTAGATAAAAAAAACAGATGTATAATAATAAAATAGATTTTTAACACAATCTATTAAAATATTGAATTCAATATTTATTAAAAAAAATTACATTAAGTATTATTACTACTTTTTTTCACTTGATACAGATCCTTATCGCCTATTTTAGAGTTGGCATACGTTGAAAGCTAGTTAGTTGGGTAGCTTAAGTTGTTTACAAATTAAGTCTAAATATTCTAGTAAAGGCCGTACTTTTTTACTTAAAATCTGCAAAAACCCAAATATCCAGATGGCCTCCTTTAATTATATTAAAACATTTTACCTCACAGATGCGTAATACCAGAATGTGAAGCGGCCAACAGCACCGACTACAGCCCGGCGTGGCTACAGGGTGCTCTACCAGTGGGCGGCCGAGACCGCCGTTGTGCCAGCAAGACGCCGCTACACGCACAGCTTCCTTGCGACAACGACACATTCTCAGATGAACTGAGGCCCTGCGAACACTGGCTGTACGCTACCAGAGAAACTATTGTAGCTGAGGTATGAAAGTGTAGTTCTATATCCATACATACTACTTTAACGTGACGTGCGTTCTTATTGTATTCATTAGTATTTAGTACAAGCTTTAATTTTCTTTATACAAAGGCTTAAATTGAATATTTTTAAGAAAAAATTGTGCAAGGCAACGTACTACATTGACATGAATTTGCTGTCTGTTGTATACGCACATCTTTGTACGACCTGGATGGATTCGAATGTTTTCTTATATTTCAGTTAGGTCATGGTGGGATCTAAGTTTTATTTAATTTTGAACTAGGATACCTAATGCAGAATAACTACAACGGTAACAGTAATAGATCAGTTGATTTAAAAGAAATAATAAAATATATAGTAATATTTAAGAAATATTGTATACGTGTCAGTAACTTATAAAAGTTAGTTACACCTAACTGAGAGCTTGTGTACCAAAGTATATTAGCTAAATTAAAAATAACTGACTGAACATGATAGTAATCATGTAAAAATCCAACACGTGAAATACATACTCTTGAACCTCAATAAAAACTGAAAGCAGTTATAAGGATCATTAAATCCACGCCAACTATTTAATATTACCTTATAATCGTTGTGTCACTAAATTAATGCTCCATATATGTATGTATATGCCAGCTTAGGAACTTCTTATGTTAAAACAAGATTAATTCGTTCTTTACTCGTCTATGTCGCTTCGCTTGTCAACGTTTCGACTAAGATAAAGAAGCTCTAGTATGTAGATACATACAGATTAACCTAACAGCGTTATTTTATTATATAACAACTTAGAACAGTGTATTTACATAAATCATGCTTATATATATGAAGTATTTTAAAGACGTCTTAGTTTATACGTTTACAGCGACTTCCTAGAGTCAGAACAATCAGAAATATTTATAAATATTGATTCAGGTCTTTTTCATTTTAAGTGTAATATTTTCGTAGTGTAAGAAGCTTAGTGTGCAGTGAATGTAAGCTTACTTACTTTTTATTCAAACTTACTTACTTGTTATTTTTTCACTTAAAAATCTATCTAGCTATCAATGATTACGAGTTCGAACTTTGTAAGACAACACTTGTAATGAAAGAAATTTATTAAATTCTTTATAAAAACATTTTAAAATTACCAAAATATCTCTTTCTCTTTGGGGTACTTTATGAAAAATGTAACGTGTTACTTATTTTCATCTTTAAAAGGTAATAAATACAATTTATGATTATTTCACTATGTACTGGTTCAGCAGTTGTCAACGTTTTCTCTCAGTACATAAATGTTTATTTTTTAAATTATTTCTTTTTATTTGTTTCAGTTCAACCTCGCGTGTCAGGAGTGGAAGCGCACTCTAGTGGGCACTGTTCACAACTTCGGCATGCTGATCTCTCTACCTATATTTGGATACGTGTCTGACAGGTGCGTGACTGACTTCATATCTTGTATACTAATGTATGTTGACTGACTCATGACAGACGAGCTGAAAGATTTTTAGTGTAACAAAAACTTAAAAAAATATATTGATTCTTAAACAGCTTATATCTTTTCAGTCTTTCCATCTACATATAAATTATAGGATTAAAAGATATTATGACAAATACTCATAGGGAATCTCTAAACGCTAAAAAAACCGGTCAAGTGCGAGTTGAACTCGCGTGGAAAGGGTTCCGTACACAATATAGTGAAATATTTCTCCTGAAAACGTTTTTTCCTTAAAAACATTTTTTATCGAATTTACCATTTTATTTTCAATTTATGAAATCTTTATAGGTTTTCCTGTAATCTACAAGCCATAAACTATGTTCAGTAATTTTTTCAAATTTTTCGGCCCACTAGTTTCGGAGATTAGGAGTGGGGGGGAATGGTCAATTTTCGGCTTTTTTCATGAATATCATCGAAACTATTTTATAAAATTAAAAAAAATGTATTCAAAATCCTGATAACAAGCCCTTTCATTTAATATATGACTCAATAAGGTTCGCAATTTTTTTTAATTACCTAATTTATCCTCCGAAAATTACCCTTATTTAAAAAAAATATTTTTTACGTTACACATCTGTGTCCGGGTCAGGGCATTACACCATCCTGCCAAATTTCACCTGATTCGGTCTAGTAGATTCAGAGAAAATTGGCTGTGACAGACGGACGGACAGGAACACGAGTGATTCTATAAGGGTTCCGTTTTTTTATTTTTGTGCGGAACCCTAAAAATGATCTAAACTCTTATTTTCCGTAGTTGAAATAAATTAATTAGTCCTTGTCGACAATAGTTCAACAATATCGAATTGTATACCACGTTTGGTGTCAATATTTGTTCTTTTCACAAAAGATTAAAAGCACTTAGAAATTTATGAATATTTATTAATATGTATGTCTTAATTCGACGCGACCTTCGAATATACGTGAATTTGCTACGCCTATGTTGTCACGAATTGTGGAAATTTGTAGCTGTTTATATATATTAATATTTATAACAAAAAATGTCATATAGAGTTCTAGTAACATTATGATAAAGAAATACTAGTTGTGTATAACACGTTATGTATAACGTGAACTCTGACTGGTTCTGTCACTATTGTATAATATGACTATAATTTCAATTTGTCATCATCAGCAAATGTATAGCTTCACGCTTTATCCCGCACATGGCAGGGTAGGCAGAGGGAACTGCAGGAACCATACGAACCTAGTGTTAAGACACTCCGTTGCTTAGTCCCTGCTTTTTTTTTTTAAAGCGGGGACGCTTTCCGCCTTTTTCGAGGCACTGTGTGTTGAGTGGCGGAACTCAACGCCACGCTTTGCCTAGTTGCCAGAGCGAGGAAAATGGAAATAGAAAAATCCATCTTACTCGAGTGGGAATCGAACCCAGAAACCGTCGCGTTTACAGGCGGACGCTTACGCCTCTGCGCCACGACGGTCCTGTATATATGTATATCTTATTAAAATTTGCAAATTGATTCGATAGTAACTTCTCTATGGGACTGAGAGTAAATTATGATTACACATGTCAAAATACTTCGCTCTCCGCTGTCTGTCAATGGCGCCTTTTACCTTATAAGAACAATAAAATGATAAACGTCTCTATTACAATGTATCATTTTCGTATATTTTGATATGATGAGGAGTTCCTTTCGCCATTTCCCTCCCATTCTCCTCTATGACAGAGGACCTTTCCGAAATGGTAGTAGAGAAAAATTGACGTGCATAAGTGTATCTGTGATAGCTATATGAAAAAGGATTTTTTATTTTTATTTTAATTTTGACAATATGTATTAAACAAATAAATATAAGCAGCAGTTGTCATAAATGAAAAACATTAAAGTAGCCATTATTTCACAAAATTGTTAAGCATTTAAATCAATTATTGATAATATTTCATTCGACACAGTAATATAAAATAAACCTAATTTTATAAATTGAAATATATATAAAGAATAAAGCGAAATCCCTTTTTAACATTGTAATCTGACAACAGTAAGGCATATGTTTTAAAAATTATTTATCTTTAAATTTCAGATGGGGTCGAAAACGAGCTTTGATACTAAGTTCCACGCTCGTGGGCGTCATCGGCACTATGAAAGCATTTTCAATTTCTTACGAAATGTATGTGATTGTGGAGTTCATAGAGACGGTCGCGGGAGCCAGCGCCTTCCCGGCTGCTTATATTTTAAGTGAGTTTAAATGACAATAAAATACTTCTGAATCTAGCACTTCATCTATGTAATATACTATTAAAATAATAATTAAATTTTTGTTAGCTTCACCTTGTATTCATAATTTTTTTTTTATTTTCCAGCTATCGAGTTATTAGGACAGGATAAAAGAGTACTGACGACGGTGTTCCTCGGCATCGTGCTAGTTTTGGGCGGATTAACCTTTGCTTTGCTCGCAAAGGCCTTGCCGTACTGGCGCACCTTTATTTTAGTAGTGTACCCACCTTCCATATTGTTCCTCTCTTACATATACTTCCTACCAGAGAGTATTCGTTGGCTTTTGTCCAAGGGACGGAGAGATGAAGCTCTAGAAATAATATTGAACGCGGCCAAAATGAATAATGTCGTGCTGTCTGACGAGACAATGCGCCAACTGACCACCGTAGAGGAGAAAGTGAAGGTAGACGAGAACACATCTGAGAAGGTAGAGAATCTTTGGAGCCAAGTTCTGCATTCTCCAATAATAATGACACGTTTAGCTATTTGTTCCTGGTGGTGGATTACGTGCACCTTCGTCTTCTACGGGCTGGCTATTAATTCAGTATCACTCGCGGGTGACAAATACACCAACTACATGTTGGTAGTGAGCGTGGAGGTCATATCCGTAGTCACCAACGCCTTGGTGTTGGATCGCATCGGAAGGAAGAGGACGTTGCTAGTAGCTTATTTAGTCTGTGGAATCTCCTGTGTTGCGATAACATTTGTTCCTGACAGTAAGTTCTTTTAAAAATATATTTTATTGTGCTGTACAGCTTCACCACCTGCTTGCCTCGCAGCTGTTCTGAAGTTTGGCCCCAAATAAATGACTAACTACAAATTTACAATATTTCACTACTTCTAGCCGCTTTGATGAAGTTATTATTTTCTGGTCTGGTCAAATTTTGCAAACTTCCTTCATTTTAATATAGAAAATGTCAATGTAGGTATGTCAAAATATAAATTTACTGTAAGGGAATCTAGTGGTTTTCGCCCAGTAGAATATAGATGATAGTTGGCTCTATACATATAGTCTTTTCTAGTGTAATTTTTTGTATCAGAAGTACCTTAGTGATGCAATAACCTCTTGTGCACATATTTTAATAAATTTCCTATATTTGTAGCAATGTCTTGGCTCACCACTCTTCTATACTTGATCGGCAAGATCGCCATCACGCAAGCGTTCAGCGGTATCTACATGTACACGTCGGAGTTGTTCCCGACACACGCGCGGCACTCGCTGCTGGGCTTCTGTTCCATGGTGGGACGGATTGGGTCTATTGTTGCTCCTCAGATGCCTTTACTTGTAAGTGTTAAATTTATAATTCTATACATTTTTAGCAGAAGTTCGACTAAATGGGATTTAATTACGTAAATTTTAAAATTAATAAACGAACAGACGAGTCGTGTTGTATTTCTATGATCTTAACTTTATTTTTTTTATTAGATTCTAACCTGTACTTTGTAAACCCTTTTGTAATGATACCAACATTTATTTAATTTTGTCAAATTTTAGACTATCGTTTGTTACTTTAAAGTAGGCCATTGATTTCCCTTTTTGTTTTAAAAGAATTCCAATATAATTGTACAATTTCCAGGCTATATACATAGAGTGGCTGCCATCCGTCCTGTTCGGCGCTACAGCTCTCGTTGCCGCTGGGCTGATGCTGACCACGCCGGAAACGCTGAACACTCGCCTTCCTGATACTATAGAAGAGGCGGAGAGTCTCGCCACACAAAAAAAGAGTACAAAAACGAAGGAGGAGTACAATGAGCAAGCTACTTCCAGATTTTGACTTATTAAATAGAATAGTTGTACAAGTAATTTATTCTAGGATAATGTTCCATATTAATTGTGATATACAGCGTGTTCTTTAGAATCTATAATATTTTATTAGCTTACAAACATGTCTTTCAGAAAACTACAATAAGATGAGAATGAAATACGTGTAGATAATAACAGTAGCAAAGCTTTTTGTGTTGTGACAAAACATATTATATCATACATTTGACATATATATGTTTACTATCTTGTAATATTATATTAATGATGACGTAATTCATAATTTATTTTAGCTTGTTAGAGCGCGATACGTTTTTATGTGACAAAACAAAAATAGCTAATAATGTATTGTTTGTAATATAAGGTATATCATGTCAAGTGTTAGTGTTACTATAGTTAGACGTTGTTATCATTATTTGGTGATGACGAGTGATATTAAATAAGTAAACATATATTATTTGTAGAATTTATTTTTAAATACTTTGTGTTTTATTTTCTACGCCTTATCCAAATGTAATCTCACCAAGATTGTCCCTGATAATAAATGTATACAATTAATGATTAAAAGTTGCAAATATTAAGTAGTCATTAGTCAAGTCAAGTCGAGTTATGTTGAGTTAAGTAAAGTCAAGTCATTTTGTAGATGAAATAATACTAAATAAACAATAAAATGAAATAAATAATAAATATTGCCAAATTTACTGTACATTTTCGCATTGTGAACATATCAATTGGGCGTTGGTTGTGTGTTCAATTTCAACTAAGGGAAATGAATTCATTTTTTTTTATCTTCAAGGCGCGTTTACCTCTACAGCTCAATATGCAATGTGTAGAAATCAAGCGGAAAGCAGAGAACGGAGAACGGAGAGGTTGAACTATAAACACTTTCTGCTCTACTTATATTTCATTAAATAAACATTACATTCCAAAATATACATTGTATATTAAAATATTCCTTCATATTTGATTGACAGATTTAGAATTCGGCAATGAACTGATAAATCGTATAAATAGAAACGTATTGCGAAAGCAAAACCTAAATTTCATGTAAGAGGGAAGTTGTGGATCATAAAGTCCGAATGCCCGATATAACGCAGTATCCAGCGGCTGTAGCACGCGCCGCCCGCCGCAGCCGCCCGCCTTACAATATACTCACATACAATTACATATATATGTATGGTTTTATTATATTTAATTGTCAATTATAGTGAACTTGTTATTAATAATTTTGAATATGTTTTATAAATATTTGATCTATTAACCTGATATGTGAAGAATATAAATAAAAGTTTTTTATGAAACTTTAAAGCAAATATTGTGTTAAAACTCAATGAAAATATATATCGTGCCTTGAAATTGGTATTGTGATGATGTGATTAAAATATGTTTTAACAAACGATAGTAATTAATTAAGAAGTGAAACTCTATACAAAATGTCTCGTCGGGACACGCGTGTAGAGCGCGTGGAGTACCCGCCGCCGCCGCCGCCGAGCAAGTGCGCTAAGGTAGCTTTCCAATATACTACCTCTTTTAATCTTTAATACCTCTTGCCTGTTCGCTACCTCTTTAATATTTATTATATGGATAATTTTAATAAATTATAAGCCTCCTATATTTTTAAACAAGCGAGACTAACAGCACCTCGATTCGAGGCAATTTTGCAAAACGAGAAATTGTACGACTATAATCGGATATATGTATATGTTTGAGTTATATATATTGTACCCGTATTTTTCTTTTCTTGACAGATATTTAATATTTATCAAACTACAAACAGGATACAGTAAGATAAATTTTAATGTATGTACATAAAAAAAAAACTTGTCAGCGATTGATTAATGTGTAGAATTGTTTTTGATATTCGGTAATATTATTAATTCCATTAACAAGTTTCATACGTGACTTCGTGTAATATTTATTAAGGGATATTAACTAAATATACGTCCAAATGTGTTTTGAATTGACGAGCATACCGCACCATACATACACCGTACAAATAGATGTCTATCACGTACTTTTTTTATTGTCTTATACTTTATACTATATTACTAGATACTAATTGAAAATTGGTAACAGTAATTGGAAAGAAAATTTGAATATTTCAAAAATCCGTCGACATAACTTCAATTTGAAGAATGTCATCAAGATATTTAGTAAGCAAGCGAGGTACATGTGTCTGCGTCGTAAATTAAGACACGACGCTGAGTTATGTTGATGGCGGTGCTGATGCGATTTTTTTCTTACTTCATTTTTTTTAATGGAGCCATTAGCAAATTCAACAAATAATAAATTTAGAAATATATTTTTTCATGTTTAACCTAGTAGATTGAATTCGTTGTAAAATATTGTAGGATATTGTAATTTTTCAATTTTTGTCAGTACTCTAATATATGGTTAATTAATTATGTTTAGCTTACAAAGAAGAAATACTTTATAGTGTATATAAATTAAAATAATATGTACTAACAGTATTGGCGCAGAGGCGTAGCATCAGCCTGTAAACGATAACTTTGCCTTTTCTTGCATTTTGCAGAGTAGACAGAGGGAACCGCAGAAAATGGAAATGAAAACATCCATCGTCCCCGATTGGTTTATCAATAGTTGTTAAACATATCAAAGTCACTTTTGCAAAAGGGTATAACATGTAGTCATTTATTTTGTTAGTATAATTAAACTTATTAAAGTAAATAAAAAATTAATTAAACATATTGGCATGGTTTGTTCTGTGATGATGTAGTGCGAATGCACTATTAGGTACAGATTCTAAATTTTGTTTTAGATCAGATCATATTTAATTGAATTTCTTGATATATGTTGGTACAAATTTCACATAGTTTTGCTCTGAATTCTATAGAATGGGCTTTTTTTATTAAACCATATAAAAATTGACACTAACACAATTCATTGCCTGCAATTCTTTCGAAGATTTATGTGAGGCTTATTATAAATTTACACATGTAGGTGCTGTATTACACGTGGAAACTGTGCTCGGTGGTGTTCTCACATTTTGTCATGATCAGCCTCGTGGTGGCGTACTGCATCCTGGGGGCTGTCACCTTCGAGAGGTTAGAGTCTCAACATGAAAAAGAGGTAATTATTTTATATAGGTACATTTTTTCTTAACGCTTTATCCCGATTTTACCAGAGTAGGTAAAGGAAATTGTACGAACCATGGGAATCTAGTGTTAAAACACTCCGTTCTCCGCTATCCTCTTAGTATCTCCGTATCTCATTATCACATATGCTTGTAATTATTTTTTTACTTGATATTTAATACAATGTACAGTATCGTAGTGTAAGTAAGTGTAAAAACTAACTGTCCTTGGTAAGACAAAAAGAACGATGAAAGTCCTTCGAGGAGGCTTTTACCCGAAGGAGGTCCATGTAAGCCACATTGAAATAAAAATGAAATAGATAAATTAATCTAATCAATGCAATTTAAATCATTTATTAAGAAATTTATTTATCATATTTTTATAATCAGCATGTATTGTAAGTAGGTTTAAACGGAATTAAATAAAACTTTATTATTATTATTAGTAGAGTATCGATTTCAATGCGTCGGATCATTCATATTGAAATAATTTCATCTGAAATAATTTTTACTTCTCTTTAATTCGATCTTCGCTCTTTTTTATATCTTAATGTATTTTATGTATTCTCACACTTAACTAGGATGTTGCTTATATTAGTTTATATACTATATGGTACATTGTAGGTGAAGATGAACATATCGCAGATCCGCAGCAACACGACGCAGAGCATCTGGCTGATGACCAACCGCGTGTCCTACCTCAACCAGACCAACTGGACCGCCGAGGTAGTCGACATGCTGAAGGTACAACTACAATAACTAATATCTTATGTTACATAGCTGAAAACTGTATTTTGTTTCTGTGTGTGTGTGTGTCTTATCGAGTAATCAATAAAGTGTTTAGTATGTTATATAACGAAACTTTTAATAGAAGTCATGAAATTAGGCACTACATTTGTATGTTATGTTGCTTTCATAAATATATGCAGATGCTATAACGAATTTTTAGTTAATAAAATATAATTTTTAAAAGAGTTAATGGTTCCATTTATACATTCTACTTGTTATGTGATATCTCACATTATTACATTTCTGTTTGTGTCATTGCAGGATTTCGAAAACGCAATTTTGTTAGAGATGAAAGTGCGAGGCTGGGACGGCGTGGAGAGCACCGACCACATACAGTGGACCTTCACTGGGGCACTGTTCTACTCTATCATCGTCATCACCACTATAGGTACGCAGTACAAGTTATTAAGAACAAGTTAAATGTAAATGATTTCCGTTTCTTCAAAATTGTTCCTAAAGTATCAATGTTTATTTGCTTGTATATTTGTATACAAAAGGTCCAAAAAAAAGCTTAAACGAATTGGAATAAAACAAGCACAAGCTTTATAATCCAATTCAATATTTTTAAATGCTGCTATAAATTACTTTTAAGTACTCTTTCAAAATGTTTGCATCTCTCTATAATTAACTGTGAAGTACTAGCCTGAAATTGAAATTTGTAGACGAGCGAATTTTTGTTATTATTAGATAATTCTTTTATTTTATAGTCAGCGACTTATGTTTATATATAGGAGTGAATGTATGAACCAAATACCAATCTGCTACCCCTTTACTGCTTTATATGACGTACGTAAAGCTGTAAGATGGGCTTTGAAAACAGAACATAGTAAAGTATTAAACATATAATCCTACTCCGATAAAAAAATGATGCCTCAGTATATTATAGAACTTCATTGAAACATTAAAATAAAAACTCAAATAAAAGTACTTTATATGACTTTTTATTGAATGGTATATTTATAAAATATTCAAATGAACACTAAAACTAAGTTTAGATCATTAATTGTGCGTTGTTTGACATTGAGCGAAATATCGGAGTCAAAAATGTACAGTTTGAGTTATTCACGCACGTTACGATCTATCAAGGCGGCGCTGGCGCGGCGCCAGACCACGTCTATACGTCAATTTTTTATATCCACGATTGAGGCCAGTGGCTTAATCTCGAGGACACACAACAAGTAGCGAAAATATATTCTTTACAATTTTTTATCTCATCAATGTTCATGAAATATATTAAACCTGTCGTAAGTGGACAGTAAGAGTTGTATTTTTATTGTGATTAAATTTTCTGCACTTTGTCCGATTGTTCTTGCGATGCAAGCAGCCTGTAATCGTACGAGAAATATTCAAACATCATTTTTCATAGCAACACACACATGTATATACAATTCTACAAATTCACACATTTTCCACAGCTACGTATACAAGTGGATCAAAGCCGCAGTTTACGGTGTTAGCATGGAGCGCGTTCGTTAGATGTACCAAAATATTTACACTCTAATGCAATCACAACGAGCTCTCGGAGCAACATAAACACCCGCGGCGGACATTCATTGCCGATAAAATAAATTAGTTTATTAGTTATCACAGTAAAACACCTAGTCGAAATAATTTCTGGGGCCGATCTGACCTGTGGGGCCTCCGGGACCGACAAGTATTTGCCTGCCTGGGCCTATGATGCCTGTAGGGCCCCCTGGGCCTACCAGCACTGGGCGCTGTGAGGGTCGGTTGAATCCAGCTGGTCCTATAATTCCTGTGGGTCCACCAGGTCCAACTAGAACGCCTTGGCCAGGCCGACGTGGTCCTATAATACCAGTTGGGCCGCCGGGACCAACTAGAATTGGTCGGTTGAATGCCGGTCCAATGATTCCAGTGGGACCTCCCGGTCCAACAAGCACTCCTCTTTGTGCAGTTTCACTGGGCCCTATATCACCCGTAGGTCCATTGGGGCCTACTAAGATATTTTTATCCCCAAGATTCTTATTTGAGTTTTGAGGTCCAATGATGCCAGTGGGTCCACCGGGGCCGACCAGTACTTGAATATTTTGTGGACCTATATTGCCAGTGGGTCCGTCAGGTCCAACAAGTATACTTTGCTCGTTGCCTTGATTTGGCCTAAATACTCCGTTATTCTTGTTTTGAGACGGTGTAAAAGCTCCAATATTGGGATACATCATGGCACGTTCGTTGTCCACTTCATTCTGAGATTCTGAAAAATATAATACATAATATGATAGGACATCAGATGAGAAGTATCTGTTCGATTGTAATTTTGGATATAGTAGAAGTTATTGAAACAACAACATCCCAACATCCTTGTGGCTCGGTCGACGGCTTTCTTTTAACAATTCATACAGATACTACCTACAAATACTGTCAATAAGACTTTTAAAAATATTATTGGGTAATATTATATATGTATGTATTACATGAACAAAATATAATGTTGAATTATAAATTAAATAAATGTCAATTAAGAAACAATTATTGCAACTGGTTTAATAAAATTTGTTATATATTCTATGTTCTTTTTTTGAGAAAAATCGTAACGCAGAGGCGTAGCGTATGTCTAAGCGTAAAAGTTTGTGGATTTGATTTTCACTTGGGGAAGATAATTTTTTTCCATTTTCTTCACTCTGGCAACTAGGCAAAACGCGGCGTTGAGTTCCGCCACTCAACACGCAATAGCTCGGTGAAAAAAAGAGAACAGAGTGCCTTAACACTAGGTTCCTATGATTCCCTCTGACTATCCTGACATGTGCGTGAAGCTAAAAAAAAACCATACCTGAAGGATATCTGTTTTGCTGTCTGTGTTGATTGTAGCAACACAGGTATTGGTTGGTGCCGCATGCTTTCTGAAACGTACAAGTGTAATACATAACATAACATAACGTAACATAACATATAGAAGGTAAGGGATAGGTTAGGATAGGTAATGAGAATCTAATATGAAGGTGCTTCATTCCATTCGTCTATATGATCGTGATGTAATTGACATTATCGTTGCACAGTTCTCTGATTGGACAAACTTTAAAAATAGATGAAATGTCATTAAAATTTCTTTGTTCCTGTGTTACGTAATGAAAAATATAAAATATGGCGGAATGTGTGAATTGAAGTAATTTTTTGAAGAACTCACTCTGTAATCGTTCTGCACTTGACAATCCGGACGGGATACGCACTTGCAGTGCTGAAGGGAGTCTAGAGTCCCATCTGACTCTTGATTCCTGAAAATATGTTAATTAAAAATAGTATTACTAATAACTATGCTAAATGCTTCGGATAAATATTTTTAACAACAAGTTGGGCCAATATAACGATGTACATTAACGCGGTATAAATTTTAGTCTCACACAAATCGAAGCGGGTATATATATTGCTCTAATCCACACTTTTAAAAAAAGAATGGCCTCTGTCTATTAGGAACCTCATTAATAGTGTTTACGGCACTATACTGTACTTCGTACCTATCATACTCATTTAAGAACACAGTCTGTCCGTTGATCCGTATGCCCTGGTTGAAGCCGGGCTCGACCCTCACGGGGAACCGTCCCGCGCCCGCCGGCCTGTTGTAGAAGCCTTGCGTGTCCGTTGCCTCTTGGAAGGGGAACTCATCTTGTTGTATGTTGCTGTTTCTGAAATAAATACAAACATACATATTTATAAATACTTATAAGCAAGTTTATATAAATTTGAGAAATGTTCTATATACTAATAGTTCACTGTACACTATTGTTCTAAATTTTATATTCACTACAAGAAAGTATTACATTTAACACTATTTCCACTCTAATAAATCGGAGGCTTACACACTGAATGTGCAATAACTTTAAAGACGTGGAAAGTGGAGATCAGACGTTCCTGAAGCTTGAGACAAAATTCTCTTTGCCTATTCTGGTATATAGTGTGAAGAGAAAGAAAGAAAAATAAAAAGAAGGCAAAGTATTTTGGCAACATAGGATAAGTCTTAGTTTTAACCGCCAATAATTGTATACATTCAGTTCAATGAGATATTTTAAAATATTGTATAAGTATTATAGTTATTTCTTGATTTCAATATTAGTAATATAAGCGCTAGCGAGAGCCAGTGTTTACATAACAGACTGAGAGGCAATCTATTCATCGCGACTTGTGGTCAATGTTACGATACTCCGCGCTCCACTCTGAAACGAACTACGACTGTATTGAAAATATCGGTAATTTAAATCTCGCAATAGAATTGAGTAGTATTTCATAGTAAATGTAGTAGCGGTGTATGATATACTTATATAACTACTTGATACTTACTTAAAGAAAACATGTAAAAATTTGTAAGTCGTGCAAGGTTCGCAAGAGAGCGCGGGTTCAAATTTAAATATATGTCCTCTTTAGTATTTTTTCTATCCTTAAAATAGATTATCACATTAAAAATAATAAAAATATAACTTGACACGTCAAACTATACCTCAGTAAGAGTTACTGTAAATAGTTTGTAATGTTACACACCATATAGCTAGGACCTTTTGTCAATATACTTAGTAGGTCTTATACTATCCGAGTTATTTCAAGACATTCCGTGCTGAGTTGCGGAACTCAACGCCATCCTTGTCTAAACACAGTTAAGAAATAAAATAATTCATTGCCGCCACTTGGGTCATTGAACTCCAAATTGCGCCATTTCAATTTTGAAATTAATGTAATTAATTGATATTTATTATATACATATTATAGTTACGTCAAAAGTCAGTCGACTGGAAGAGCAGTGCTCCTTGCGCAAGCGCATGCAAAGTGTATCGAGATTGGTTTTCCCTGGACTTAGTCAATCGACATTCTATTTCTAATATAAATGCAGTAGCATATAGTATGTTGTTTAGCCGATATTATATATATGGAGTTTAATTTGATAGACCAGAACTAGTTCATGACGATTCAATAATGACATAGTATATTTAAAATCAATTATATATTTATATATTTTATTAAAAATAACTAATTACTAAAAAAACTAGGTTGTTTACATAAATGTATATATTACCTACGTACACAAACGCACACAGTGGCCGTTAAAATGTATGAAGAACGAAAGAATGCAATAAAATTTCGCAAGTAACAAATTAATTTCAACTGGCAGTGACGTAAACAGTATGATATCGTATCGCATTTCATAAACACAGATTGTGGGATAATAAGGCATTGTAATAAGAAAACAATATGTGATGCAGGGATGTCGGCCAAGGTGCGCTCGACGGACGCGCGTTGCGAGGCGGCGCGGAGTCGGTGTGCTAACTTAATTGTTAAAAAACCGTTCATGTGTTTAATTGTTTAAGTGGCCTCCAGCAGACACATCTAGACGGGGAGATTTATAAGGTCAAGTCAATTTTCTTTGAATAAAGGATGTATAACGATAAATTAAATAAATAAATCAGAGGCGTGCGTGTTTAGTTCCTGTTAAGAAGGTACATACATCTCAAGGACGTAAGTGAGAATCGAACCTCCACCTTCGATTTACCGGGAAACCATTCGCAATGGCCACATGCTGGTCCCAAGATAATTTCAAAATATGTAGTTTTATTTTATATTTTAATAATAGCAATAAAGAACAATAATAATGACTACTATTTATAATTCATAACTATTGCAGAAACATCGTCCATTTGCATTAACTCGTACGTGTAATAGTATAATTAGAACGTTGTGTGTGGATTAATTGGCTTGAGATAATTGCCGAATGCCGACTGAATTATAAAAATCAATGTTGTAATAACCGTAACTAGTTAGATATTCAGGAGATTTTAGAAAATATAAAGTAAAGTAAAGTAAATAAAAAAAACCGAATTTATTTCAATGTCTTTAAAGAACTGTGCTGAAAAATACAAAAAAAAATATTATTATTACCTTTTATTATTTCTTTGTTGCCTCTCCGGGTCTCCGAAGTGTAGTTTACTGTCAATACGTACACTGTCTTCCCCGACAGAGTCGTCCGGCCAGCTCCACCGCTCTGCGCACGCGCATCTGGCTACCAACAGCCATAAAAGGATTTTTTCTGCGAAAAAAAAATATGTATGTTAAGCAAGGTTCTATTAGTAATTATCTTAAAAAGTCATAAATATTTACGATTTTATAATTACGATGTCGAAGTTTTGTAAATATTTAATAGTTGTCCTGAATAAGAACTGATTTTATACTATAATTTTTACAGTTAGGAAAAAGTAAATATTCTCTGTATTTTTCATCTTGAATATAACTATAAAAGGTACGTTATATCAATTCATTTCGTATTATAAAAACTAAGTAATTCATCTATATCTAGATCTTTATCGTGAAGGCGATATATAGTTTAATTTCCTGCGACATGCGAACACGTGAGCTACGATTAGACGTCTTCCCTCACCGCCTGGTAAGTGCTCGTCTCTGTGAGTGACGTCACTGCATTGTCTCGTAGAACAATAACAACCCTACAATTAGAACTGAAGTACCTAAGTTGATACACATTAGTATTACTCATTGATGACTAATACTGTATAATTTAATTATAACAAACACATAAAGTAAAAATCTGTGTGTTTTCTGGATCATATTTATCTCTTAGATAAATCAAAGATATTGTTTTTTTACTATAGAAGATAAGAATTGGGAAATTATTATTATTTCCGATATATTTTTAATTTAACTTTTTACATCGAGCTTGCTTCAAATTCCGATACCCCGATGGGTATCCGATGCTCGCGCAATGACCCAATGTCAGGGAAGTATTCGGTTACGGAACTTGTGCAAAAATATAAAACATTGCATTTTCATATTTCTAAACATTACTACTGTTAATACTAACATTGTCAATTCAAACCATGCGGCTATTTATACGTACTGGCTTTTTGACATACTTAATTAAATGAAGTAGTAAAATAGTAAAATTTTCTATTGAAATCCAAAGACAGCATTAAAATTTATCAAAGATGCTATTATTAGATGGCCGTGAAAAATAGTCAAGAAAGAAGACTAATATAACATAAAATAATATAATAACATATAACATAATAAAATTGGACATATTAACATATATATACTACAATAACATTGGACAGTGGGCGGGCGGAGGTTTCTCAACAGTTAATATAAGGATATATTGTTAACAAAAGCCTTGAGGATGAAGTTTGTCAGATGTCAGTACAAAGTTATGTTTATGTCTTTTGGGAAGTAGGTCAAGGTAGTTTCCTCGGTTTGTGTAAAAATTTACATTTTAATCGCTGCGATATATGTATATAAAATGATTAAATTTTATAAATATTGTATGTGATTAATGTCGTTGTGGCGCAGTAGTAAAGCTTCTGATCATCAAAGCGGCACTTAAGAGTTCGACTCTCATTTGGTGTAGCGAATTATTTTCATCTTAGTAAAGCCTCGAAAATTTGGCAAATTTGATCGATTTAATTGGTCTTTGGTCGTTTGGTTGGTCTTATCTTTAGGTCGCTTTTGTCTCCACATTATAAAAGGGACTACATCGAAAAAATGAAATAAAATACGATCTATTTAGAGGAGGAATAAATATCGTACATAATATAAATGTTCTTATGGATCTGTGACAAATACCAGGACATGTTCAAAATAAAATCATGTCTCTGTTGATGTTCTATGAAAATATGTAAAATACAGTATAATATTTTAAGATATTTTAATAGAGAATAAAATAAAAATATGTGCAAATTAATGAAATATCCTCTTTCAGTAGAACATTTTGTATATTATATTTAGTTAATGTGAACCAAAATCAATTTTCAATATTTATTTTTTAAATGAAACAAAAATCCTAATACTCTAAAAATTTTTTCAGGACACGTGCTAACATAAAAAACATAACAATATACAATACATACCTAGATACATGATATTTACTGGCTAGCAGCAAACTCGGCACATTACCAAAAATAAACAATAATAAATAATAAATATAAAGCAAGTTATTAGAAGTGAGTAAGTAAGCGCGCGCCGCGGAGCCGCACTGTTATGTAAGTGACCGCCGATACTTCAGCCGGACTCAGTTGTGCGAGCAATAGCACGCGGACCTATGGAGCAAGCTTTTTATTTGTAACGATCATTTGTACTACTACTAGATCAATTATACTTGCTTTGCTTGCAATTACTAGCTAATAAATTTTATTTATGATTTTTAAATAATTTAAGCTTATTTCAATTTGGCGGCAGGCAAAGAAAATCTACGTAATGTGTGTGAGATATGTAACTGAAAGGACGTTTCAGAGGACAAAATGTGACGTGTTCAGCAGTAAACAATCGTGTTAAATATATTATGATACCTATTAATTTGACGTATCCTTAATTAAATTGTTAATATTTATCTAAATATAAACATTATACAGCTACGCGTCTTTCAAGCCGTCTGTAAAAATCGTTTGTCTAAAAGACGCATGGATTTTTCAAAATAAAATTAATACAAATATCCAGAAAGTATTAACGTATATTTTGATGCAATAAGACACTAGCGCGAGCGCTGTGCTTCGTTCTTGCTGCATATTGTGAGAAATTTGCACAGTACTTACTTTCCTTTGACCTAGAACTTAATTTGGCAACTATGGAGTATTTAAATTATAAATGTAAGAAAAGTCTAAGAAAGAATAAGAAGTCTGTGATCACTTACCATCAGGTGACCCGACCGCTCGTTTGCCTTGTCCTTCCCATAAAAAAAAAAGGTTAATTTATAGAGAGTTCACGTAGAAAAATAATAGCATTTTTATTTCTGCAGTTAATTTTATTCAAAATTAGTGCAACAGCGCCAATTTTAGGATATAAAATATGGTAAATTGCACTTGACATATTAATCATGAAAAGTACTCCTTTGGGCACTCATTTGGTTAGTATTTTTTCAAATTTGGAGAATTCACTGTTATCACAAATATACTACTTTAAGTGTTTATTTAACTTTACTAAAGGTTTTTCCATTCCAGATTATTTGATTTATTATAATAGATATATTTTTCAAAATTCATCTGCCATCATTTCTTACCTGGTTATATTATTACTAATAATTGCTAAACTGTTGCTTAAATGACATACGTAATGGTTGAAACGCTTCACTTGCGGTTCACGCAACTATCTTAGGTTTATATTGTTTAAGATATGCTCTTAAACCTAAATACGTGTCCTAATGTTGTAAAGACACGTTGAGTACCAGGTTAGGTGCAGCTAGTGTATGCTTACGACGACTAGTGGTTCAAGTTGGAAAGATTTTTCATATAAAAATAACTTTCATATACATTTCCAACGTCACAAAATTAAGTAAAAACTTCACAATAAGAGAATGTTCGTTTTTATAGATTAGTATTGCATTATTTCGTTTTATATATTCAAATAAACAAGTATTGCTTAAAGATTACAAAACTATCGAAAACAGTAAGCGAGTCGCCCTTCACATGAGAAATGTTGTACGACAAGTGTGTTGTTTAAGTAACAAATATTAGCTGTCTTACTAAATAAAAAATATTACTAAATCTGAAAATATATCCACTTTGGCCACTTTAAAAACAGTGAAGACACTCTGCAATCTTATTTCTTCGATTTTCAGTTTGTTATCACTTATAAATGTGATTTTTTTATAAAATCTTAGGCTGCACTTAACATAATAGATATGACTTATAAAAGACATACTTAGTATGTATATGTGTGTGCGTGTGTGTGTCTGTGTATGAGTATGTGTACATGCCTTTATCACTTCATATTCTTCAAAATGTATAATATTTTCCAAATATATACAAAGGCCTTATAAACCTCGATGATCTAATTCAACAACACATATCTTCATACATACTTCTGTTACATACCTTCTCAATATTTTGAAGTAGTTAAATATAAATGTAATTAAATCAAATATAAAAATATAGCAAGTATAGCGAGTTACAAAACTCCGTAGTCGGTGAACCGAAGGCCACTTGCACCAAGCCACGATTACGACTGGGGAAGCCCTAAGGTCTGCTGCAAGTGACCCAAATATTTGCATTAAAAGATACTTGAAATTAAATCTTTGAATTTAATTTTAAGTGCCTAAGGCACCATTTAAGTAAATATTTTTGTGATCCTAAAACACAACGCAATAAGTTCTAAAAAACATATTAGACTTTCGATGTACGGTGATGAAGAACGCATGGCTTAGCGGTCAGATCGCTTGGACGGTTTCCAAGAGGCGCGGGTTTAAATCTCGCTCTCGTTAATTTCGATCTTTATTGCAGCGACAATGGGACGATAGCTGCATGCAAAAGATCGATTATGATCTCACTTTAGGAAAAAATAAAGAGGATTTCGCAAAAAAATAATTTTAATGAGCGGGACAAAGTTTCTGGTCAATTAGTGAGCGGTGTTGTGACTGTAAAAGGAATTAATGAAAAATATACGAACTTACTACAATATTAAAGTCTGTCAAATCAGCATTAGGTTTAGTAGGCAACTAAAGTAAAGTTAAACTTACTTAAATAATAATAAAGTGTAATATTATATAATCTATTATTATAGGGCATTTCAAAAGGGCCCTTTGAACCTACACTTGTACAGCTCCTCCCTAGAAAGCACTGTGAATCCACGGATAACATATATAGTGCCTATTTAGCTATTTTCATATAAAATAAAAAAATATGCAAGGTTAGCTTATTTTTATATTTTTAACTCCATATAGTAAAACAAATAATTTATTTCGAAAACTCGTTTTACCTGTTATAGAGGCCATAGTGGCGCAGTGGTACAGCGGCACAGTAACGCTGATGTTTGTAAATGGGACGGGCTCAACTCCTACTTAGGGGAAATGAATTATTTTCACATTTCTAGCTCTACAACAAGGCTAAGAGTGGCACACAGTTCCGCTACTTAACACTTAATATCATAAAAGGCGAGTTGAAGAGAACTGAGTGTCTTAACGCTCGGTTCACTCTGCTTACCCTAAAAATATAAAACTATACCTAGAACCTAAAAAATGCTATCCTGTTAGTTTAATAACGTACGTAAAAATTCTTACTTTATTCCAGTAAAGAATATTTTTTAAAAACATATCTATTTCATAGCATGGCATAGTAAATAGTAAAAAGTAATATTAGGGTTTAGCATAAAATACTACATACTATGTAAGTTAAAGAGCCACGAACCATACTAAGTATGTACTTACATAATTACAGTTGCGAGATTCAGGCTTATTAATTACAGAAACAAGGCGTATTAATTTAACAATTGTATTGAAATAAAAATGATTATTTTATTCTCCTTGACTCCAATTGCAAGTACTGCTTAGGAAAACCCCATCGAAATTAGGCTATCATTTAAAATCAAAGGCTAAGTCAATAATAATGATAACTAATAAAATAATACTCTACTTGATATGCAAATATGAGCTCTGTATTTGGCAAATACAGGCTAATATTGTGATTGTTACGATTCATAACATTTTTGTGTATTTTTTTTGTGATTCAGTCAATTATAGTTGTCGACCTCGTCGATATCCGGTGGTTTTGTCGGAAATTGAATCACTTTTTTTTTTAATTTTAACCTATTATGTTCAATAATATGCATCATATATATGTAATACTTTGTATCTATATATAACACTTTATATCACGGAAATAAGTGAGTATTGCAAAAATATTTTCATTACTTCGACTTATTTTAGTTAAACAATTAATTGGTAGTATTTGAATGTAAAGGCATTGATTATGGGTTCACTTCCCGCTCGGGGCATTTTGGCGTGACGTAGTATTTCACCACCCAACACGCAACGTTTGTATTGTTTTGTAAAAAGTGCTTCCGAAAATGCTACTTAAAACTGCTAAGAAGTGCTTTTAGAGCAACATATAAATCATTCCACAAGATCTAGAGTACATTGTAAAAAAGACGCTTATTAACCTACGCCTCTTAAACACCAGATATGACGTATTAGTTAATTTATCAGGAGGTTAAAATTTATATACATATATATATAGATTAGATGACACATATTCACGCTGTTTTGTAGTTATGCATGTATTAGGTTTTCTGCATGTTTACGCATAGGAAAATTGTCAAATTGTTATTTTTTTTAAAAGATACGGTGAAGAGTTTCTTTCGCCATTTCTTCTGCTCCATGACAAAGCACATATTCGAAATAGTCGTACATAAAAAGTTGACGTGCATAATTTTACATGTGACACCTACATGAATAAATGTTTTTTGATTTTGATTTTGAAACATAGTGTTAAGTCACTTTATACTCAACTTATCAATATTCAACTCTAGTGGGAATCAAACCCGAAACTGTCGTACTATATTAAGACGCCGAACTGCTGCGCCACAACAGCCTATAAATTTTATTACGTTTTCAAAAAATATTTTTCGTTTTTCCGTGTGGAATTACACGTTAGTAATAGTAACAATTTTTTTTAGATGTTAATAAAAATGATAAATAAAATTATAAATAAAAAAAACTAAAAAATATAAAAATATTGCATCGGCCGGGAATCGAACCCGGGCCGCCCGCGTGGCAGGCGAGCATTCTACCACTGAACCACCGATGCTTACAATCTACTTGTAAAAATAATTCTACACTATCGCATAGTGTCCTACATTACTCCTGATACAAATGAAACATATGTCTGGTTTTTAATATAGAAAGAATACAAAAGTATTTTGAGAGTTGTACTTGACCTTGACCATATACGAGTTTATCGCGAATGTAGAGACACTAGGAAATATAATATATACATTATGAGGGACGAACGAAGATGCTGCTATATTAAGTGGTATAAACTCGATATAAATATACATTATATGTATATATATTATTTATCTGTATATCTTAAGGAAGAAATAGAATAGGTTACTCATTAATTTACATTTTTTTATATTTAAATAATCGTAAATCGTTAACTTAGTCAATATTACATTCTTTTTAATTACAAAAATATGTCGTACAATGCTGACATTTATCATTACAAAAAACTCTTGTATTAAATTCGAATAATTCATTTTGTATCAATTAGTGTAGTCTCATTCGTGTCTCAAAAGAATAGGCTTGTTACACGATACTTCTAAGAAAGAACATTTCTGTATAATTTTTTACTATTATTCATTTAATCAATTTCAACTACTAAGGCTCCTATCTTCTTCAGGGTACGGTCACATTGCTCCAAAGACACAAACGGGCAAAGTAGTGACCATATTTTACGCGATCCTCGGCATCCCGCTCATGCTGCTCTGCCTGTCCAACATTGGCGACGTCATGGCTTCCTCGTTTAGGTATTTACGATAAGTAATTACGTTTTTTGTTTTCTCTATTTATCTGAAAATACAGATTTTAAATTAATTTTTTATTTTATTATATTTAAAACTGTTCATTAGAAACTATTCTACTATTTTGCTATTAAGTAATTTTGCTATGAATAATTTGTCAGGCGTTTGCTTCTTATAAAATACATACAATTTTCCTTTATTATCATACAAATATAATTTTCCTATATTTCCTCTGCAACAGTAAAGTGCAGCGCTTAGTTCAATACGTAATCTTAATAAAGCCACTCAATACGTAATAAAGAAATTCGATATAACCTTTAATCCCGCTTATATCATAAACATCAATAATACCCTACGTCTAGTAGTACACTTTTTACAACAGTTAATGTGTTCTTTCATCAATCATTCTATCACAAGAATTGAATTGTTATAATATTTTTTTTTTTAGATTTTTATATTGGCGAGTTTGTTGTTACGTGTGTACGAGACCTCCGAAACCGAGTCACAGATCAATAAGGTGGGTTTTATTTTGCGTATAAGGGAAATGTAGTAAAATATTAAATAGTAATATAGTATTACATACTCGCACGAGAATTTCTATATATATCTCCATATAAAATACTTTTAAAATAAGAAAAAACAGTCACACTGTAATAATAACAGTTATAATAGTTTTAATAACAGTTATAACACGCAATGCCTCGAAAACGGCGGAAAGTGGGGACGGAAAAGCAGAGACTAAGCAACGGAGTGTCTTAACACTAGATTCCCACGGTCCCTGCAGTTCCCTCTGCCTACCCTGCCTTGTGCGGGATAAAGCGTGAAGCTAAAAAAAATAGAATAGATAACTCAAATATTATGTTTTCTTTTAATCATTAAACACAAAGTATTTTCAACATTGTGATATTTTGTGTAGGAGATCAGCTCGAACAGGAAGTGCGCGAGGATCAACTCGACGACGGAAGCCTCTCGAAAGATCTCATTCCGATACAGATTGCAGGTTCGTTTCTTTGATTTCGTTATAAAATACAATATTCACATGTTTTTTACACTGTATTGAATGTTTAAAAGAACCGTATTTAAAAGAATATGTCAATAATGTGTAAATTATTGATATATTATTTTGACATGCTTTTTTTTTCTTGCATTACTAAATTATTTTAGAGGACCGTCGTGGCGCAGAGGCGCAACGTCTGCATGTAACGCGACGGTTTCTGGGTTCGAACTGGGTTCCGCCACTCAACACGCAATGCCTCGAAAACGGCGGAAAGCGGAGACGGAGAAAGCAGGGGCTAAGCAAAGGAGTGTCTTAATACTAGGTTCCCAAGGTCCCTGCAGTTTCCTCTGCCTACCCTGCCTTGTGCGGCATAAAAGCGTGAAGCGTAAAAAAAATAAAAAAAATTTTTTTTTTTAGCTTCACGCTTTATCCCGCACAAAGTAATAAAAGTATCTACTCGTATTAATAACGCGAAATAAATTTACATAATAATAATTATACTGCTCATATGCTTAATATATTTTCATGCTTTCAAGTATTTTCCCATTAGGTATCGCGACAGTGGCTACAACAGTGCTCGTCCGCGTCGCGGGAGGTCAAGTACAGTGGGGCCGCGGACACGGTCGCAGCCGCCGGCGCCTGCTAGGCCTTTTGGTGAGTTAGTCAGTGCTGAGATGAGTCTTATTAGCTTTAAACCCTGAGGCCCCTAAATGGCGATGGTGGCTTACATTAGGTGGGCCTTCCATAGAGATGCTGCAGTGGTATGAGGCCTGCGTAAAGCCATTTTCTCGCAATAAAAAGGGAGGCACTTATACTGTAGAAAGAAATCTTTATAGATATGTTTCTTCAACACAAGTGGCTCCCTATATATCTCTCATTCTCTTTTGGCTATCCCATTTGATGGGAAATTTGTAGAATTTTTTCGTATCTCATGACAATATATTTGATTTTGTATTTAAATTCAATTTCAGGACCAAGAGAATTTGAAACAGATGATCGATCTCCTGTGAGATATGAGAGATACGGAAAAGACGCCTACGATGATGAAGAAGGTAAGAAAAGTAATATTTTTATATATAGTGTGAAGACGGTAAATAAACAAATTGTAAGTGATGTATGAGACGTAGCTTTCAGCTCTTTCCTCCTTCTAAACGATAGGTTATATGTATTTGGCATTCTTAATTTTACTCATACAGTTCCTGCCCATAAAACACTACGGTTTGTGGGTTATGTTCCCATTCGAGAAAAAGAAAATAAAACCATCTTACAGGTCTTTCCTTAGACTTCTCAGATTACTTCAATTTTATTAATTTCTATCCATGAAAAAAAGAATTCTATATTAATTAAAATAGTTATCATCCTATTATATTACCACTTTTATAATAAAACTGAACTAAAAGTTGTTCTTATAACAGAAGAATTTCCCAAAATCTCACTTCCGTTACAAGACTTACAAGCAGCACTCAAAGACTTGGACGATTATCAAATAAAGAGCTACAAACCTGATATCCGAAGCAAATCTTTACCGAGACCGGCTAAAAATAAACCTGACTTCGGTCCGCGTAGAGACTTCGAGAGTCAAAGATATTTTGAATATGATGAAGATCAAGAAATGTATGAAATGCATGACCTTCATGACGTTGATTATGAAAATTATAGAGAGAGGAAGGCTTTGGAAGAGAGAGATAGAAAACGGAGAGAAAATGAATTTGTGCCGAGAGACCGGGGCTACGACCCAGAAGATGAAGATTTTGAGTTTGATATTCCTAGGAGGGTTAGACCTGGCTACGACAGAAGGTATAATGTATCTTATATTCATAAATACTAATATTAGTGTAATGAATCAAACCAGGTTCCTTCTTCAATTACATTTATTAATACTGAGTACAATTCAGATATCAAAAGGTACAGCATGACTGCTTAATGTTCTCTTCAGAATGTTCCTCCCAAGAATGGTCAATCAAATATTTATACTAGTTCATTTATACCCCACACAGTTGACCACTTCCAATACAATTTAATGTTGCCAACTAAACTATTATAATTTAATTTTTAAAATACAATTCCATAATAAAATATATAATCAATTATAACAATTAATAAATTATTATAACATCGGATATTACAAATGTTAAAATTAATTGATAGACAAATAACGAGTGACATTCAAGACAATATCTTATTTCTTTATACAAATAATAATAATATTTATTTAAATTACAGTACAATTAAGTGATAAAATAACAAATCACAACACTCGGCCATCCGACCGCGTGCTCTCTCCGGAGCACGCACTAACAAACCACAACACTCGGTTAAGATACATTTACTATGTATACAGAACAATTTTTTTAAAATTCAATTTCAAATTATTAAGAAAACAAATTTATTAACAAACAAAAGTAAATAAAAATTACAATGATACATATTTATACTTAACGCATCTGCACTTAATATATCCAAATATTTTACAAGTTATTTTATTTATATAGGTTCACCAGTGGTACTTACAATATGTAATAATAATAATGACCATTTTCTGCCAAGTTCACTATTAGGGTATGTTATTCCGTATTACATAATGTCCCCCACTTTTCAAATTGAACTTTTCATTGTTTCGGTCATCCGCCACCTTAGTCAAGAGGTCCAGTCCAGCAGGGTCCCACAGTGGGGCAGATTTCGTATTTCCATCTTCTCATTGACCGTCCTATTTCTAGTCCCTTTTCTTGGATACCACAGATCGACCTGTTTACTCTGCTTTTTCTGGTGCAACGCAGCTTGTGGCCTGTCTAGCCCCATTTCAAATGGTTTTGTCTCTAATATCAGAATTACTAGATTGTCTAAATCTCAGCATACTTTTTCCAATTACAATATATAACAATAATATTTTTTTAACTAAGTTTCCATAAACAAATACATTTCAAGATGAATACCGCATGCAACAATCGATAGGTATCAACTTTTCATAAAAATAAAAGAAATGACAATGATATAACACAAGTTACTTTATAATGTCGAACAGTAAATTCTTAATATATTAATAAAAAAAACAATCAAGCATAATAAAGACAATATCATAATGATGATACACTATGTAATGCTGATATCCTAGACGTTCGGTTTTGCGATATTTACGTAAAGAGATTTTTACATACAAATTCAGTAACAATAAATAAACTAAGCTTCTAAATTGTTACTTATATTATAAAAATACCAACCTTTTCATTATTTTCAGTACCATTTCTAATAAAGCTAAAGAAATTTCACAGCAAGGAGAATATTCACGTATCCAAGGTCTAATTCTATCAGATGCTATTCTTACACGTCAGTTAGTGCAATATAAACAACAATTAAATCAACATTTAAATTACCTAACCATTTAGCAGCATAATAATTTGTTTTTGATACTTCTCCACTAGATATCTTGAATAAAAGATTGCAAGAGATCTTTTGAATTGTTGTATTCTTTTGCCGCGTTTGAGGCGCACAAAGTTATGGCGATTATATTTTATAATTCTGTATTAATCATTTTGACAATCAAAATCTGAAATAAATTAATAGAGAAATAAATTTAAACATTTTAAAATAAATTGCAATGTTAAGAAACCTTAATGACACATAAATCTTAACAACACGAGGAATAAATCTTTGTTCCAATGTTTATTAAGCATATTTAATTGACAATAAAAAAAATAATATCAATATATCGTACGAAATACATAAGTCAATCAATTTTAAATAGATATACTAGCCACAGCAACTTGCCATTATAAAAATAGCAAATAACAATGCGTTATGTTAGCTTCAGAATTCGTATTTTAGCACGATTTTAATTTACTAAACTTCCATAATTATGCAAATTATTATAAATATATATTTCAAAAAAAGAATAATATAATTTCCACTTAAATCATCATATAAAAACATATGATATGAATCATACGGCCGTAGCGTTAGGTACATTAATAGAACGCTTCGCTGGGATATGTTAACCAAAGATATCAAATATGTGTTTGGCTAAGTTATCGTTACTATACTTTTGTATTGTAATGGAGGTCGCTGAAAATTAAAGTTGTAGGGAATCTCTGGTATATACTTTAGTTTAACTTTTAACATGTTATTGAGACCGGCCGTTAAGAAACCTTTTACTAATATTACTATAGGGTCATGCGAAAAAAAAAATCTTTAAAATAAACTTTTAGAACATTCATATTAATAATAGTAGTGTAAACTAATAATATAGGAATCACTCTTCTCACTACAAATGGTAAGGTTAATAATATTTCAGTAGTTTTCAAAATTATCACCCGGTAAAAATGAATTTAGTACTTCCATTTCAATTACAGTTAAATTTTAGTACTTTATTAAATTATTAGCAAAAATAAAATTAGCTCATTGCAACCAAAACTTTCAATTTCTACAGATATTTAATAACTAACTACAGATATTTTTAGAACACTTCATTAGATTACCATCGCTGCCAAGTGTATGAATTCAAATTTGAAATATTTATTACCAGTATCAAATAATTCAAATTACGTATTTGAACACACACTTAACGAACGGCTTAGTTAGTTAAAGTTAACTACTTGATATGTGTACGTACATGGTATGATTTTACAAGGGGTTTTAGTTTTAAATAATTATCAAGATGACGATCTTACCCATTTAGTGCACTTTACAATTGGTCTTTTACAATAATTAGAAGTTCAGTTAAAAGTTTAATGAGAATTTGTTATAAATTATAGGTCCATTCTACTGTCGGGTCTTTTAAAATCTGGAATAACACTAAAATATTTTTAATAATCATCTTTGTTTATCACCGATTACATTATTTATTAAACTTTAGAGCTTGTATCTTATTACGTATCTGCTGCGAGTATGAAAACTTATAATAAAAATAATTTCTTCACTTATCCACGATCTACTAAGAATATCTTCAAAGAACAGACATAGCTTATCATCTTGACAGCAAATTTAAAAAAAATATATTTATACTCTTACTTGGATTTTATCGGCCCTTACTTGGTTCAGCTGTCGTCACATAACACAACAATTGTTTCAATTGGTTGGTATTTCAACTTCTTTCACGACTGTGGAAGACATATCTTTTCAATTCTGCCTTTCTGGAATGAAACCTTTCTCGTCACCTGAAAAACTATTTTACGAAGCTTCACAATCCTTTATAAATTTTAAACTTGTCTTGCTTTTTTTCTTTGGGGCCAACATTAAAGATACAGATGTAGCACAAGCTCAAAAGATTTGAATACCTTAACTGAGTGGTTTAATTGTACTTACTGACAATTAACACCGCAAAAACGTGCTATGTAATATTTAAACAAAATAAAATAAAAATATTTCATCTCATAACCCACTAGTAGTTAATAACGTGATTATCGAACAAACGTCTAATGAAAAATACCTGGGTCTGAGGTCAGACACTCATCTCTCATGGACATACCAAATTGAACACATCAAAACAAACTTTCATCCTTTTTGGGTTCGCTGCGTAATATCTCCCAGTGTATCCTCAAGAAATTAAAATACAATTAAAATACAATATCTATAATTTGCTAGTCAAATGACGCCTAAACTACCTAATCGAGATTTGGGGAAATGTGCCTAAAACAAAACAACAAGACTTACAAGTTAAACAGAATAAATTAGTAAAATTATTATTTCATTATCACCACCTTACTCCAACAATAACTGTATATACTGAACTAGGAATAATGAATATAAAATAACTCCACGCTTACAATACTTGTAACTTTTACACAAATGTTACTTTTAGCAAAACTCACAAATATACAAACGAAGTACGAACGTTCGAACAAAATTTGCTATGAAAAATATAACATACAACGAACCACAATGTATAATAAACTACCCACCGACATAAGAAATTAAGCTCGTACAATGTTTTTAAGTCAAAATTAAAGAAACATATTTTTAGAAATTATTCCAAATATTTATAATACTATTAAAATATTTAAATAAATATCTCATTGTGAATACAACTTTACTGGTAAAATATTCATCCTACCCGCCTCTTTTTTTTATTTTATAAAAAATGTACTTTTTTCAAATCAAACCTTTGAATTGTGTTATTAATGTTATTTTCCTTTTTTTGTTTATTTATTTTATTTTATTTATTTATTTATTTATTTATGTACCACAGAAAATTACAGAAAATTATATAAATGAGAAATGTATACAAAGGGATAACTTATCTCTAACAAGAGATCTCTTCCAGAACCCCTGGAACTAGTGGAGATTATTTGTAATAAATATTTTTGGTGTAGGTACAATATCAATTAGTTTTATATTATAAAATTCAAGTAGACTTGACGATAAATGAATATATTACACACTAAATATAAATAAATATACCATTATCCAATACATATATATATATATATACATATACACACATACACACACATATATACATACACACATATATACATATATACATATACATACATATAAAATAAAATAAACTTAAGTGGAAAGAAAGTGTTGCTTAACTCTGATTTTAAACGATCTACTTGTAATATTATTATGGAAAATATTATCTGGAAGAGAGTTCCATAGGCGAGCGGCAACAACGGAAAACGAATTACCATAAGAAGTAGTATTAAAAAATGGTACCTCAAGAGTTTTCGACGCCACACATGCGCGCACTGGTCTTTCACGAGCAGGACAAAATAGAAAACGCTCATGTAGGTAACCAGGGCTACCATGGTTTAATATATTAAAAAGACGCGATAATATGTGCAAGCTCCGGCGAAGTCGGATAGGAAGCCACTTTAACTGACGCCGATATTGAGAAATGTGATCAAATTTGCGCAGACCGTAAATGAAACGAATGCACAAATTTTGAAGTCTATCTAGTTTGTCAAGTAGCTCTTCATTCGCATCAAGATAGCAAACATCAGCGTAGTCCAGGATAGGAAGAAGAAGGGATTGTGCAAGTAAAATTTTTGTTTTGAAAGGAAGGAAATTCTGCAAACGTTTTAGAGAATGCAGAGAGAAATGGACACGTTTACTGACTTCGTTAATCTGAGCTCTCCATGATAAATTGCAATCTATGACTAACCCCAAATTAGTAGCTAGGTCACTATATGCAATTTGAGTTCCATCATAGACAATTGATGGTACAATGTCCCAGTTAATTTTGCTACGTAACTGTCTGGTACCTATTATCATTGCCTTCGACTTCAAGGGATTAACAAGAAGCCCAAAAGATGCAGCCCAGTTCTTAATTTTTAAAAGATCATAATTGATATCATGTACGGTCGTACACAGATCCGATAAGGTGGCGTGTCTATAAAGCTGTAAATCGTCTGCATAGAGATGGTAGTGAGAAGAAATAACTTTGGTAATTTCATTAATGAAGATTGAAAACAGAAGAGGGGAAAGTACGCCGCCTTGCGGAACGCCAGCAGAAAGATCAGCCCAGTCCGAGGAAGCCTCAGCAGACTTTACCATCTGCCGACGACCACGAAGATAAGATTGGAACCAATCAATCACAGGCTGAGCAAAGTTAAGTGAGCGAAGGATACCAAGTAATACATCAAAGTCGACTGAATTAAAGGCGTTGCTAAAATCGAGCAAAATGAGAATAGTAAACTCTCTTTTGTCCATAGCAAAGCGAATGTCTTCAGTGACTTTAAGCAGTGCGGTGGAAGTGCTGTGACCGGAACGGAAACCGGATTGAAAAGGACTAAGGAGATGATTATGTGTTAGGAATTCTGACAGTTGCTTGTGCACAACGTCTTCAAGGATTTTTGATAGGATAGGCAAAATAGAGATGGGACGAAATTGTGAAAAAGAAGAGGGATTTGATATTTTGGGTATAGGAATCACATGTGCTAACTTCCAGACTGTTGGAAAGGTATTGGATTCAAAGGAAAAGTTTATAATGTGGGTAATAACAGGGTTTAAAGAGTCAAGGACAGGTATTAACATATCCCGACTAATGTTGTCAATACCAACCGCCTTGGAAGTGATAGACAGGATGCTTCTCTTGACTTCGCTCTCTGTGACTGTATGAAAATTAAAAGGAATACAATCAGGCGTGATGGCGTTCGCCATCTTTAACAATGTATCAGCCTTCGTAGAGGCTGAGATTGTTAAAGGGGGAGTAGAAAAATGTTTATTTAGAGAATTCAGATCAAATGAATGTTGAGAAGATTTTGAGGGATTACCCACGCCTAAAGATAATAAAAATCTCCACATCTGTGAACTAGTCAGTTTATCGATGGAGGAGTGGATGAAACGGCGTTTAGCATCTCTACACATCCTATTGCAGAGATTTCGCAGTTTTTTGTACGTCGCAATATTGAGGTCAGTAGGATTCCTTTTAGAGACTCTCTTCGCTTTGTCGCGTTTTGCCATAACATTTTTTATAGTTTGGGTAAGCCAAGGTGCAGGTAGATGTTTTACCTTAATTTTCCTAATTGGAGCATGCTTGTCATACAACTTTGTTAAAGATTCATTAAAAAAGGCCACCTTATCGTCAACATTCGTAAACGCATAAAAATTACTCCAGTCAATGCCATTGGCGTCATAACATAAATTGGCCATATTTATATTTTTCATATTGCGTCTTAAAATTATTTTAGTCTTGCGCTTTGAGAAGGAGAGTTTATAGCTAACGAAGAGTAAATCATGGAAGGAGAAAGGAGCTGTCAGCTGACCATGAGCTGACACACTGTGTGGGTTGGAGACAATAATGACGTCAAGAAGAGATGGAGTACAATTAGGTGAAAAATGAGTTTCTGAGAGAGGAAGAATAGTAAAATTAAAAGAAGACACGATGGATTTTAGATTCATCGCTCTGTGATCATTTTTCACGAGACATGTGTTAAGATCACCCATTATGATCACATGTTCATAAGAAGGTGATAGTTTCTCAAGAAGGTCTTCGAAGGTGTTAAAATAATTAATATTTAAGGAAGGACAATAGAGGACCCCTAAAAGAAGTTTAGTGTGATGGGAAGAAATTTCTATGAAGAGGTATTCAAGGATGTTAGGGGAAAGGTTTGAGGATTGTTTTATTAACCGAAAGGGTATATTATTTCGTAAGAAAATGCAAACACCTCCCCCTCTATGAGAAACTCTGTCATTACGAATTAAAGTGAAATCCGGTAAAGTGTAAAGAGTCGAAGGAAGAGAAGGTTTTAACCAAGACTCAGAAACAAGGATACCGTCGACCTGCACGTTGCTAAATGATGCGAGAAAATCAGAGTAATGTGCCGGAATGCTTTGCGCATTTATATGTACAAAATTAAGACAATTAGAATTGTAGGAAAAAATAGAATTTAATTGTGAATCAACGGTCAAGCCTTCACTATCAAAAGATTGATTATGGCTAGAAACACTACAGAAATCATCAGAGGAGCATGAAAAGAAATCATCATTTATACAAGCATCACTTAAGTCAGACATATAGATATAAAATAAATATTAATATATAAATATATATACCTCAATCTAAATAAAAGAAATAACAAAAACAATTAAACGAAATAAAAATACTATAATCACAAGCGATACAAATAATCTCCCACATTATTTGTCCCTGGCTTGATAAACATATAACAAAAAGAGAAACAAAGCAGAAAAAAAAAATCTATATCTATGCTACATATCTACAATTATACAAGCAGAATGATAAATAAAAGAAAACAACTTGGATGACACAAATATTTTGAAGTTCTAAACAGCAGCTACAAAATAAAGATATTAGATAGATATCTATTTTAAAATTTTAAATACAAAGACAAAGAGACATAGCTGCTTATTCACCACAAAGATAAACATTTTCAAGCAGAATATCCGAACGCTAATCTGCTGTCAAGCGTGTCAATGTCAGTTGCCATACGTCAGTGTTTGTCAACAGTCATGTTGTAATGTTATATTAAAACAATTTAAAGAATTTGACGAATTTTAAGTTACAAACTCGTAAACAAGAAAAAATAAGTGTAACATATTATTAATTGGCAGCAAAAAACCAACTACACGGGTACAAATACATAGACACGGGTGACGTAATAGATGGCAGACAGCAATTATAGAAAATATATGAGTAACCTTTACTTTGTAGTAACTTTAACCCGCCGAGATCTTGTCTTCTGGTCCGGCGCACTGGAAACTTGAGGAAATTTTTCACAAAGATCCTTTAATTCAGCCGACGTAAAGATCTTTTTACGGCTTTTATCTGGAAGCGCCACAATGATTACTCCGTCAGATGTCCAGCAATTTTTCAAACTGAAATGTTTCCGAGCAGCAACGAATAATTCTTGCCTGGGCTTAGTCAAAAATTCCGATATAGTAACCCCAGACCCTTTTAGAGATGTTTTAGAGTTCCAAACAAGATTTCTGTGCTTTGTGGCAATAAAACGAACCAGTATTGGTCTTGGTTTTTCCTTCTTTGTGCCAAGACGATGGCAGATATCCAGCTGTGAAGAATCAATACTAGTCAGCTGTAATTGATTGTGCAACACGGATTGAATCTTGCTCTCCACTTGCTCGTCAGTACTCTCCGGCAGACCGTGAAAAAGTAGCACTCTGCTACGGGAACGAGCTTCCTGCATATCAAAACCCACCGAGAGCAGCTGTAATTGTTGACGAAGCATACTAAGCGTCTTCCAGATTACATCTTTGAAAGTGGCATAGTCCGAGGCAAGAGAACTGAAGTCTCCAAAGGTAGTGGTCGGTGGTTTGGTGCTTCCTTGTGCTTGTGTTGACAGTGAGAGCATTTTGTCAAATTGATTCATGCGGGACTCGAACATTTTTACAATGTCATCCATGTTCTTGCTAAGCTGGTTATGTAAATCCATTGTACTTGTATTAAAGTTGAGAATTGATTGTGAACCAGGTAATGTGGGAATTTGTGGGAACTTTAACACTTCATATATTGTTATTTGGAGAGAAATGAAATTTTAATTAAATAAAAACTTAAGAGCAAAAATTTTTGTTGTTGATATTTCAACCTACCCACTTAACTTTATTCTAGTAGATAAAAAAAATACTGTGCGAGTATAACGACTGATTGTAAAATTGTAGTTATTAACAAACTGTAGATTTCGTCTCATATAAATGAACGTATTGTCTTTTTGAGAAATAAATATCTTTGAACATAAATCTTTAAACCATACGTATACTAGTATTAAGCTTAGCTTAAGCTATTTCAAATCAACGTATCAAGCATCTATTACCTTTTCATTTCAAAAAAATCGCACGTGATTTAGTTATAAATACTAAAACGGCTTTAGAAAAATCTTAGTTAACATGAAATTATTCCTCAATCCAAAGTTACTGTTTGACTAACTGCGTTACAGCTGTATAGCTGAATTATGTTACTGCAATTGATAAGTTGAGTTCAGCTATATGACCAACATAACAGGAATCTATAAGTATTAACATCGTTTGTAAATATCTGGCTTAGCTCATTCATATAGCTCTAATTACTTTTGTATAACTAAAAGCACAACAATATTTCTTCTACATTCTTCAATATTCTTACTAAGAGACTATGTAATACGCAACCTCATGTCTGTTATCTCAAACCATCTATATGGTTGTATCTCGCACTACATGGTTGCAACACAATTACCAATATGGCTGTTCCTTACGGAAGTCTGTATCTCAAGTAGTGATGTAACCAATATTTCCATTCGCACACTTACACATTGGTATTCACATTCTCAAAATTTTCCGAATTTACCTTTTGGTTTTTTTTTAAAACAACAAAAATATTAACTTTACCTAAAAATCACATTATCAGCCTTCATTATTTCTCATGAAACCATTTCTATTTAGCACTATAAAGAAATAAACAAATTCTTTCTTCTAAAAAAAAGTTTTATCAGTTATTACTTAGGTTTTCAATATTATATAATCATTTACAAAACTGAGCGAATATCGATAGCATATATTCGCATTCGTATTCACGAATGTTTAAAAAAAAAATTACATTCGTTACATCACTAATCTCAAGCTTGAAGCTCTCAAGCAAACATGTTTTTCAAGTCAAGTCAATTACGTCACATTCATAGGTCCGTCTTTCAAGTCATCTACATTCAAACTCATATTTACATAATTCAAGCCACCTACATGGTGGTAGATCATTTCAGACATCTATTATTCAAGCCACCTACATGGTGGTAGATCATATTCGCACATCTGTTATTCAGGCCACCTTCCTGGTGGTAGATCACAATTCTATAATTCAAGCCACCTTCCTGGTGGTACATCACAATTCTACAATTCAAGCCACCTTCCTGGTGGTACATCACAATTCTACAATTCAAGCCACCTTCCTGGTGGTAGATCGCAATTCTACAATTCAAGCCACCTTCCTGGTGGTAGATCACAATTCTACAATTCAAGCCACCTTCCTGGTGGTAGATCGTAATTCTACAATTCAAGCCACCTTCCTGGTGGTACATCACAATTCTACAATTCAAGCCACCTTCCTGGTGGTAGATCACAATTCTACAATTCAAGCCACCTTCCTGGTGGTAGATCACAATTCTATAATTCAAGCCAATTTCAATTCAATTCAATCTATAATTCAACAATTCAATCTATAATTCAACACCTACTTGGTGGTATATCGCATTCACAAATCTATAATTCAATACACCTGCATGGTAGTAGATCGCATTAATAAATCTATAATTCATTCATATACAAAATTCACATAACTAAATGAACTCGCATATTCATCATAAATAACTATTATTATAGGACTAAATTTCTGTTTCATATGGTTCAAACGTTTCACATAGTAGTAACGTACATGCGTATCAGAAATATTTTTCTACCGTCATAAAACAAAACTTGCATGGAGGGTACTTATTCACTATACGAAAAATAAACTCACGATGTTAAACCACATTATCTGGTTGATAATTCTTTCATACGACAATTAGTCTCGGAAAATAAAGAGCTAAAACGGAACATTTTCATTTCTTTTACTTACATAAATTTCTCCTCTCCAGGGCGCGTGGAACTTTAAACTTCTGAGATGTAATGAATCAAACCAGGTTCCTTCTTCAATTACATTTATTAATACTGAGTACAATTCAGATATCAAAAGGTACAGCATGACTGCTTAATGTTCTCTTCAGAATGTTCCTCCCAAGAATGGTCAATCAAATATTTATACTAGTTCATTTATACCCCACACAGTTGACCACTTCCAATACAATTTAATGTTGCCAACTAAACTATTATAATTTAATTTTTAAAATACAATTCCATAATAAAATATATAATCAATTATAACAATTAATAAATTATTATAACATCGGATATTACAAATGTTAAAATTAATTGATAGACAAATAACGAGTGACATTCAAGACAATATCTTATTTCTTTATACAAATAATAATAATATTTATTTAAATTACAGTACAATTAAGTGATAAAATAACAAATCACAACATTAGTATAAGCTAATTTTATACCTCACCAAGTGTTTGATATTATTTGTGTATTCGTCAATACTTAAGTAAAATGTTTTTATATGTTTTGTAGGATTATAAAGTATTTATAGATCAGTTTTTAATATTTATGGCTTATAATATTGTTTTGACGATATAATTAAAACTACTACTATAATTTGTAATAAATATAAACCCGTAAAATATTATACATTAAAGGAATAACCGCGGAAGATCCGAGTACTATGAAAGAGATGTAGAATATCGAAGCGGAAGACGAGCGAGAAGTGCTGCCTATGAATATGAAAGAAGATATGATGACGACGAGGAGAGGGGAGAAAGGGGAGAGCGGAGAGAGTTTGGGGAGAGAGGGGAAAGGGGGAGGCGGAGGTTGAGACGACTGTATACTGTGGAGGATACTGTGCGTAAATATGTAAGTACGAGCAAGAAATGTAATTATATCTATAATTGTATATTGTTTTACGATGTAAGTGCGAAAAAAATATGTGAATAAAATGTAAATTTGAATACATTTATAATAAGGAAATGTTTGATTTACACTTTACATTAAGCAAAACGAAATATATTTATTAGTTTTCGTTTTTTCTTGACGTTATATTATTGTGGTGTGTTGGGACTGCATTGGCTGGACGGTCGTTTTAATCACAAGAGTCAGTAATTTTTAAATTTACCTTTTTCTCTTGTTCTAGAAATATAAAACACGTTAATATCCGATTCTCCATAGAAATATCTTTAATCTGGTTGTAATTAAAAAAAATCTCTGTCTTTACTTGTATGCGCTATTGAACTGACTTGAAGCGTACATAGAATCGACTGTACATAAACATATTGTATACAAAGGCACTTACATATTTACTAAATGTTGTTTACATATTCTGCATATAAAAGACACCGTCCCCAGACAGAGAGGATTGGAGTGACGACCCTCCACCGCTGCGGAGAGGACGACCTGCGGGTAATATTTGAATATACAGTTATTATATTAAATAATATACCACTATACGTTATTTTCCAGCAGAGGCGGAGAAAGCAGGGACTGAGCAACGAAGTGTCTTAACACTAGGTTCTGCAGTTCCCTCTGCCTACCCTGCGATGTGCAGGATAAAGCGTGAAGCTATACTTTCCACTCACAACTACTCAACGAACCTTACTTGTGAAATGTTTAAAAAAATCACAAATATATGTTTATTGTATACTAATATATATTTTACCATGTGATGCGTGAACTCGTGCGTTTTCTCCGTAAAGAGATTAAAGTAAGTATTATACATGAATATATTGCTATTATGACATGAAGTATGTATTACTTGCAGCGTGGGGCTCGCGTCAGTCAGACCTGTATGTAGTACAAGTGGCACCGCCTAAGGAAGAAGTAAGATATGTTGTTTTTATAATGTTTTATTTTATACTAAGTAATGTATACTGTGAACATATCGTATTTCCTTTTCGTTTTATTCTATCATAATTTACACAATATAAAATATACACATTAAACGAAGTTGTTTCTTAAAATATAGTTTAGTATAGTTGTAGTATCAGTATATAGTAAAAAATAACACTCAATCGAAGTCAACCGTTTGTATTATTAATAAACTAATAGTTCATCTTTTGAGATTATTTTCCTAACGGTTCAAATAGTAACTGCACTGAAATATACACACTAAATTATTCAATGTTGTATACATATTACACTTACTTATTATTACTTGGAAAACAGTTTTTAATACCATATTTTTCTTCACAAAATAATCATGAATATGTCAGTGCTAAGCCATGGTTTCACTGTTAGGAGTATTATCAATTAGCTCATTCTTATGTGATAGTTGGTACAGAAGAGATCAACTTTACATAATTAGGTCCTATTTCTTATTTAACAGCTGACATTTCTGTTTAATATTCGACAATAATATCATAAAGAACTTTACATTACAAAGAGGTTTTACTGATTTCAATTGTTAAACATTAATTTCTATAATAAATACTTTCGTAACAATAAATTCATAAAATGTATATCGATTTGCGTTCATATACCTACACCTACGGCTGGACGAATTAGGCTTAAATTCGCTTTTGTTCACTGTACGAGTGTACTGTACTTTAGGTACTTGTTACATGAAGGCATCATAAATTTGACGTATATAATAAAAAACAACTATCCTAATTCATTGTATATAAAATATTTAAATTAGATAACAGCTTATATAATCCAACCGCTCTTATCAGGAGACATTAAATGAATAAATAAGAATGATAAAGAAGATAAATACATGAAACAAGTACGATTGAACACAACAACACGTGGCACATTCTTATCTGTGGTTATTGGCAGCTCTAATGAACAATAATTTGGCATCTAATAGATTATTTACAAAACTTTAACAAGTCTTAAATTGTACACTATCTATTTTTTTCAATGAAAAGTCTAAACAGTTAAATCGTTTATTTTTGTATAAGCCGACTAACACGATTACTCGAAAAAAAAGTTACGCCACCAAAAACTATACTCTCCACCCGTATTTTAAGTTATCGCGTGTAAAATGGCGGAACTCAACGCCGCGCCTTTTTTGCTGGGAATTTCCTCGAGATGTACAACAATTATACTGTGTACCTACTACAAGAAGAACTAAAAACTATTTATCCCTTCTTTTCCATAATTTAACTAATTCCAGATAAAGCCAGTACCAATATGGCTGTGCGTGTTCCTCGTAGCGTCGTACATAGTGGCGGGAACGTTTCTATTCAAGCAGTGGGAAGGCTGGGCTTACTTGGATGCGGCGTACTTCTGCTTCATAACGCTCACGACTATAGGCTTCGGTGATTTTGTACCGGCTCAGGTGAATGATGTAAAATATTTCTTTGATGATATATACATTTTTATAATAACATATTTTTAATGTCTTCACGCTTTATCATGCATGACCGCACCAACCGTAGAAAATTAGTGTTAAGACACTCCGTTCCCCGCTTTCCGCCGTTTCGAGGAATTTTTTGTTGAGTGGCGGAACTCAACGCCGCACTTTGCCTAGTTGTCACAGAGAAGAAAATGAAAATTCCATCTTTCCCGAGTGGGAATCGAACCACAAACCGTTCTGTCAAATCTGTCAAAGTCTCATATATATGCTCAGTAAATAAATTAAATTAAAAATAGTAAATAAAGTCAGAACAATTAAAGTCGGTGTAAAAAGTTTAAAGTAGTATCTGATAACCATGCACTAGTGTTATACACATATATATTTCAAGAAAACAAGTGATTTTGGACGATCATAGCGTGACGTATAAAACGGTTACTACGCGCTCAAATGTTGATCTTACAATATAAACTTTATATATCCACTTCAAAACTAAGTACGAATTTAGTGTATCTTTTAGTGCAAGACAGTTGTGCAAGTTAATATAGGTGTGTTGAAATATAATTACAAAACTGATAAGTGAAATTATTATTTAAAAGTGTCGGTATATGAATATAAATACAGCGCTCAGTGACTATTGTAATACAGTCAAGGTTACAATTTAATCTAATACTGCGTAACTACGTTATTATCTTTATTTTCGCAATAATCATTAACAGAGCATTGGTCGAACGGTATTGATTCAAGAATTGACATAGACGGAGCGACTCGACCCGAGTTCGCTTCCCATCGGAACCGGATCGGATCTAAGTTTTTCTTTTTTTTTTTTTATTTATTTTTCTTTCATTACGTATTTTAAAAATCAGATAAATTCCCAAGAAAGATTAAATAAATAAGAAAACTTAAGAAAATAAAAGAAAATGTCTACTTCGGTAAATTGGGGATGTTGTTCGCAAGAAAAAGCAGACAAAAATGAGCGAGCCATATCATGTACTGGCTGTAAAAAATCATATCATTTTTTGTGTTTGTCGATAACGGAAATAGCTTCTGACACCGAAGTATACCACCAGTGGAATTGTCCTTCGTGCACGAATCGATTCCCGAAGACCTCGAAAAAGGATAGTACCCCTGTTCGTAACGTCTCCACAACCAGAGGTAACAAGAGGCCAGCATTGAACTCTCCCCCAGAGGAACCTACTATAACCAGTGACAAATTACGTGCTATTGTTGAAGATGTTGTAAAGACTGAGCTAAACGCCATGCTAAAGAAGTTGAATTCCAATATAGTCGATATTATTAACAAGGAATTAGCACCTATTAGAAAAGAAATTGGTGACATGAATGAGTATATGTCTTTTATTAATGGTAAATTTGAATCGATTGAAGCCGAACAACTAAGTGCGAAAAAATCTTTTAAAGATATAGTAGAAGAGAATAAGAAAATGGAAAACACAATATCGGATTTAACGCAACGCCTAAATTACTTAGAACAGAAATCTCGTTCGAATAACCTGGAATTCCAATGCGTTCCTGAAGTGAAAAGTGAAAACCTATACACACTTGCAAAGAATTTGGCCTCTGTTGTCGGATATGACCTAAATGACCGAGACATTCTTCACTGTACCCGCGTAGCCAAGCTTAACAAAACAAGTACTCGTTCTAAATCTATTATAATTCAGCTCTCTTCTCCCAGGATTCGTGACGAACTTCTAGCATCCGTTATTAATTTTAACAAGACTCATGCTAACAATAAGTTGAACGCAAATCATTTGGGATTTCTTAACTGCAATGGTCCAATTTATGTCGCAGAACACCTTTCTCCAACAATCAAAGCTCTTCACGCGGCAACTAGATTAAAGGCCAAAGAACGAGGATATAGGTACACGTGGGTAAGGAACGGCAGAATCTTTGTCCGAAAGAGTGACGACGCAGAGCATATCTTCATAAGAAATTTGGATACACTAAAGAAATTAATTTAAGTTTATTTGTATACCTTATATTGCATGTAATAGTTATAATCTCAACCAAAATTCAATGTTCTTCAACTTTATTATCAGAATAGTAGAGGTTTAAAAACAAAAATACTAGACTTCTATCGTAACGTGTGCTGTCATGATTATGATATCATTATTATATCTGAAACATGGCTTAACAGTTCAGTGCATAATAGCGAATTATTCGACGATAGATTTGTGGTATATAGAAGGGACAGAGAAAGTGTTAGAAATCAAATAGGTAGAGAAGGCGGAGGAGTTTTAATAGCTGTTAATAAAAAAATGAAATCTAGACGTATGACGATTGGGAAACTAATTGCGAGGATCTTTGGGTTATGATAGATATTCCAGTTTCACATGGTATTTGTAGAATGTCTTTTTGTGCAATTTATGACCCACCACCTGTTTGTCAGTCACTCTTGAAATATTTCTTAGATAATTGTAATAATATCTTTGAAAAAAACATGGATATGCATGTATGCATCGTTGGTGATTTTAATCTGGGCTCGATTGACTGGCAAGCGCAAGACGATATAACAAAAGTCCGATCAGTGTCTAAAACTAGTCAGACTCTCATTGATTTTGCAGATATAAACAATTTCAGGCAATTCAATCTTGTCACTAATGTCGCTGGTCGCATTTTAGACCTAATATTTACCAATAGACAGTGTACGGTCACAGAGAGTATAAACCCATTTAGTGTAATAGACATAGCGCATCCGCCCTTAGACATTACAATATTCTTAGATAAAAAATTGAAACTACCATATAGTTCTAATCAGAGACATAATTTCTATAGAGCCAACTATAATTTGATTCGAGAATCTCTAGGTGGATTAAATTGGGATGAATTATTTAGTGGAACAATCGATGTAAATGATATGCTGACCATTTTTTACAACAATCTACGTTCAGTTATAAAGAAATTCATTCCTTTCTGTAGACCTAAGAACCAAAAGTATCCACAATGGTTTAATCGCAAATTAATTAGAGCGTTAAACGAAAAAAATAGGATTCGAATGCGATATAACATTTATCAGAATCCACTAGACGCTATTGAACTAAAACTTCTTCGTAAGCGTTGTGATAAGCTAGCAATAGATTGTTACAATGATTATATTAACAAAATTGAGGAAGGCATTGTAAAGGATCCCGACATTTTTTGGAATTATGTAAAGGTTAGACGTAATGGTACGAGCGCTTACCCTTTTACAATGACGGATGGTTCCATAACAACTTCTGATGGTGTTCAAATTTGTGAATTGTTCGCTAACTATTTTTCGTCTGTATATTGTAGTGGAAAAAATAGTTCCTCTGTGCCTAAATCAAAATTTTTGAAATGTTTAGAGCAGAATTGTCAATGTCTTATAGTCCCGAATATTTGCAAAAACAAGTTATTGAATAAATTGAAAGGCTTAAATTGCAAAAAAGGAGCGGGTCCTGATTTAATACCACCTATATTTGTTGTTAAGTGTGCATCTGAATTAGTTCATCCTCTAAAACTAATATTTGATAGGTTTTTGGTATCTGGTGTATTTCCTTCAGTATGGAAAACTGCAAAAGTTGTACCCATTCACAAGGCATTAAATAATAATAATGTTTCAAATTATAGACCAATCTCGGTTCTATCAACTTTTGCTAAAATTTTTGAGTCTTTAATCTGTCCTTATTTTTCTAATCATTTAAAGCTCTATCTCAGTGATCAACAGCATGGCTTCGTCAAGTCTCGGTCTACGAACACAAATTTAGTCCCTTTTACTGAAATACTATTCAGAGCAATTGATTCCGGCTTGCAAGCTGATGTGTTATACACAGATTTCAGTAAAGCCTTTGACAGAGTGTCTCATGACATACTTTTATACAAGTTGCGAGCTTATGGTATTTTTGGGCCGTTATTAAATTGGCTTAAAACGTATCTTATGGATAGGCATTTCTTTGTCGCAGTCAATGGGTATCAGTCGTCTTTGCGTGGTGTTTCATCGGGAGTTCCCCAAGGTTCCCATTTAGGCCCATTGTTATTTAATTTTTTCATTAATGATATTTCTAGTTGTTTTCTTTCCTCTGAGGTATTTTTATATGCCGATGACTTAAAATTCGTTAGGGTAATTCGATGCGTTGAGGATACTTATTTACTCCAAGGAGACTTAGATGCACTCGTTCAATGGTGTGACGAAAATGAAATGTACCTAAATATAAATAAGTGCTATCATGTCAAATATTCCAGGAAACATAACGTGACAAATTCAGAATATTACATAAGAAATAAAAAAATTGAGGAAAGGAATAGTATTCGCGACCTTGGTGTATTCTATGACCAAAAACTTACCTTTTCTTTACACTTAGACGATATAATTCAGCGGGCATCTAGAATGCTCGGATTTGTTTTAAGAACTTGTAAATCATTCAAACATGCTAAAACAAAAATACTACTATACTATACACTAATTCGTAGTATTTTGGAATACGGTAGTGTTGTTTGGCGTCCTCACTATGCCAATCATATTTTGCGACTAGAACGTGTGCAAAAACGTTTCCTATGGCATCTATCCCATTCGGCTCGCTTATATAAAACCATTAAATCGTACAAAAGTCGTTTGCTTCATTTTAATATGGTCTCTCTATCAGAACGCCGAAATGTTTTTGATGCGATGTTTGTTTATAAGACTTTTAATGATATAATTGACTGTCCTTGTTTGTTGCGCTCTCTTAATTTAAGAGTACCCGTAAGAATTCCTCGTCACCCGATTACCCCTCTGTGTCCACCACGAAGCAGAACTGTTTTAGGGTCCAATTCACCTTATTCAAGATTATGTAACATAGTTAATAGATGCAGTAATAACATTGACTTACACTATGATTCCCGATTAAATTTTTATAAAACTATACAAAATTGTTTAAAAGAATAATTATGTTGTGGCTCTATTGTCAACATGTATTAGTTTCTTTAATTATGATTTTCATTGTTATATAGATTTTATTTGTAAACTTTTTTATCTTTCTTGTGAACTTTGTACTTTGTAAAATTGTAAAAAAAAAAAAAAAAATTGTTTCTATACTTTTTTAAAATAGACTTATTTAAATATGTGTGCAAGCGGAGTTTACCTTTAAGTAGTTGTTGCACTGTACCCTAGATTATAAATACCTATTTTACATTGTATTGGTGTAAACAATTGTTGGTAAACCTATTAAAATCAATAAATAAATAAATAAACAAACCCAACCCAAAATATGCGCAACAACGGTATAATAATATTTGAATTTTATATACGTATGTAGGTATATATGTTTTCTACTGATGTACCGCTTTACCGTTTATCATTCGAGAATTGGGTTCTCTCAGTTGAAATATTAATCGTATAAAACAAAGCGCAGGATAGACCAACTTTTAACACATAATACTTTGGAAACAGACAGAACCTAAGCTACCTTTTCTATCTCTAGGGTCAATCTGGAGAGGCAGCAGACGCCGTGCACTCCATCGCGCTGTGCTCCTTGTACCTGTTATTTGGTATTGCTCTCCTCGCGATGTCATTCAACCTTGTGCAGGAGGAGGTGCGCGCGAACGTGGCCGCCATCGCGACTAGACTCGGCATCATAAAGCCAAGGGATAATGACGAATATTGAATTATATATATTTATATGAAGTTTATAATGTACTTATATGTCATGTTTCTTTATTTTAAGGTTAGGATAACAATTGTGTAATTAGAGTTTCAAATGTTATTGTGAAATAAATATAAGATAAATAAAATGTTTACACTAACAACATATTATGGAGGTAATTTCTAGAAATGCCCTTTTCATAACTACGCCAGATCTAGAACAAAATCAGTCCTTCGGTCTTTATAAAAGTTTTAATTTTACTTATAATTCAACTTAGAAGATTTGTTATACAAACATTCATCCTTTACTTTATCCTTTAAAGAATTTTCAAATAAATGCTTATTTTTAAATACTTTTCAGTTTTACTTACAAGGTTAAGTTTGACGTTTATTTTTATCTATTGTTTATATTTAGAATGTACTTGTTATGAGAATTTATTGAAGCAATAACAAAAAATATGCGAATTTTGACATCGTCAACACATTCCGTTATCATGGTTAAGTAACAAACAAGACATTTATTGCAACTATTTGTGTTATCTAAAAGAAAGCAATACCATTTTAAGTATTACTATAATTTTCCTGACTTCACTTTAATAAAACTTAAGAATGCTTTAATGTCTAGCTAAACTTATATAATATTGACTGATAAACCAATTTAGATGTTGTAATATCGTAAAACAATCAAATATTTGATGTTTTTGACTGTTTTTGTAACGCAAACGGGTGTCGAAACTAATGTACCGATTTATAAAGATCTTGTACTTTTAGAGATGTAAATTATCTTTGATTAGGTACATGTTGGCAGAATATTTACAAAAATGTTGAAAATTTCAAAGGGGCCACCAACTAAAAATAAAAAAGAGGTGATGTGTCTCAGATATAGGCAACAACATGTTGTGATGAAAACGGGAGAACTTGAAATAAGCAAGCGTACGCTGCGCAAATAAAGCTACAAAATGACGACCAATGACGTTATATATTCAAAGATCTGTCTAGAAATAAAAATCCGTAATATAATACCATATATAGGTATGTTTATATTTTTGTGTAAGATAATTATGTCTCACGTCACAAGTTATGGTTAACGATATTGTATATCAATATATATTTAACGATCTTCACTTAACAACAAATTAAATCGATTTTCAATGATTTATTCATTTAAACAATCGTGATCTTGTGTTTACACGTGAGTGTAGAATAATAATAATAAATTATAATATAAAGTGAAATTTTATTATTATTTTTAAATAAAATATTTTGAAATAAAAATAGACATATAAAAGCTTCAGACAAGGACAATAAATAAGGTCTTTAGTCAATAAAAGATCTGCGACGTTAGAGATATAGGAGGATCGATAAGATAATACCTCAAATTACATACAATTATTATCTTAGATAATTTTTAATATTTCATTCGTCGTTTTAATAATAAATATTGATTAAAAGATTTTCTTTGGCATATGGCAAGACCTAATACCAATCGTCACTAAACACTCGTCTGGACTAGACTGGTCCAGACAGGGGAGAAAAACATCAGACAGGTCTTAAAATGTCCAGCGACGAGAAGCTTGAGTCTGGCAAAAATGAACAGCCCAAAATAGATTTGGATGAAATATTAGTGAATGAAGTGGGACCCTTGGGGAAGTATCAAATTATCACAGTCCTCTTGGCAGCGTTTCCTGTCATATTTTCAGCGTTCGCTGCCGGGGAATATATCTTCACTACCGCCAGGATACCGTCCAGGTAACTATTAGATATTTTTAAATGTTAAAATTTGCTATCTTAGCGTAGGGATACTACCCACGTTTGAATGTATAAGCATGTAATGGGTTTCATGGTTCCGAGATTTTATCATCAGGTAAGCTGTAAATTTGTAGCGACTATAAAATTAAAAGATCATTAATAATATAACCTAAAAATTGAGTCTTCTTCTTAAGTATAATTAAGTCTAGTGAAGACTTATAAGATATACTTCTTGTATTTTTTCACAAAATTCGTTGACTGATACTCCTGATCCTATCTGGCTGGTGGTCTGTCTGCAAGCCTCTTTTGACAAGTCGAAGTCACCATCCCGGTACGTATTTGCCTCACCTGGACTTTATCCTCGACATATATTGTACTATTTTAACACAATTATACCATACGGTTTCTATCTCCTCCATTGGAATTTTTCCCAAGTGTAATTCGCTGTACTATGTAAATGGGTACATTTACATAGTACTCAAATTTACATAGCTTCACTTTTTCAAGTATTTGTCAATGGAAATAGGCCATATATAAGTATTAGCTATCACATTGGTTTTTTTCAAGTTCATTTTCAGTCTTACTTTAAGAGACGTTAACATAACTATGTCAACAATCTTTGAACTTCTGTATCTGACTCTAATATGAGAACTACATCTGAGTATCGGAAGTGATATAAATAGGCACCATCCATGTTCAGTTCGTCTCCGTTCCAGTCAAGAGCCGTGAAGATGTCTTCTAACATAGTCATGCAGTCTTAAGTTGGATCTTCGTAAGCGTTTGTAAATAATTTCGGCCAGATAATATCCTCTTGAGGTTCCCCCTTTTATGGGTATGTGATTGATATTTTCTTGAATTGAGACAGTCATGCACTTGTACAGTATCCTAAAAAATTGACCAATATATGAAATATTCCAAAAACATTACGTGTTTGAGTATAATCACCTATTAGGAAGTTCTTCTTCTTCTTTTCTTTATTAATGGCGTTTCGAGCGTGCCAGTTGAGCACAATTCACTTCGCCAATGTCACGTTGAATGGAGAACACACAAAGGAGAATATTAGGAAGTTATCAAACTGAACTATGACTTATATTTACCTTTGTTGACATATTTTACAATATACCTACATAATATTTTTGTTCATTTCTGGTCTTCACATATATGTGTCTTAACAGATCTTGTGCAGTCAAGGGGGAATAAAACTCTTAGGTTTATGTCTTAGTATTCAGTTTTGTTTTAGGTAATAAGATATAAATTGAAGTTAAATTTGATTTCAAGTTTAACGTTAAGCACAGCTCGTAGGTAAAAGTAAAATCATTTAAATCGATGGCATTGGTTTTTATCTTAATATTTATAATTAAATGATTTAACATAATTTTCAAGAACACATTAGGATTATCGATATCTTTTCAGTATTATTATGTTCTTACAAACATTATCGTCGGGACAGTAATTGCTGATTTGGATTTAGATTATAATCACTTTATCGCATTAGAATTTATTGTTATTTAATAAAGTAGGGGTTTTTACGAAGACTCTATTTAAATATTAAATTAAATAAACTTATTATTCTTATAAAAACAACAATTTTCCTAAATTTTAAAATGAACAGTATTAAAATCCAAACAATTAAGCAAATATGATAAGTTAACAAAATTACAAATTTCACGTCGATCTGTCTTGTATTGTAGATTACATTGTTCAAAACATGATTCATGACTATATTTCTTGAATTTCATATTTTAATTTGAAATTTCAGATGCTTAATACCACAATGTGACGGCCCAAATCCAGAATTTGCCCCGAGTTGGGTCTTGAACGCTATTCCAGGAACAAGTGTCAACGATTTTGACGCTTGTGAGAAATATCAGAATAGTTCCCAAATGGTTCCCAATCCTGCTGATGTATGTCCTGCCTCTTGGTTCGACCGCGCCCAGACAGTGCCCTGTCAGAGTTACGTGTATGAGAACACTAATAGTGTTGTGTATGATGTAAGTAGATTTTTAGTTTAAATTGAAAAGGAGCTACAACGTCTATTTCCAAGTTTTTATACGCTAACACGCGGTAATAACAAAAATTAGTTACTATTGACTGTAACAGGTGCCGGGCCAATTGTGTTGTATGTACTTACGACTCTAGTGTAGGTTTAATGTACAAAAAACTGAAAACTTTGTATCAAAAATGACAATTGTAGAGTTACCTGCCAGCATTTTCAGTAGTAGTTTGATCTCTAACATCTAAAATGTACAATAGATTAATGATGAAAAGGAGAAAAAAAAATAAAAAGAATAATACAACTAAAATTGTATACATTTCAGTTCAACATGGCCTGCGACGAATGGAGACGTTCACAAATCGGATCAATCCGTACTATCGGAACTTTACTCGTGTTGCCTATTACTGGATATATTTCTGACCGTTGGGGACGTCGGGTCGCCCTCACCTTGAATGCCTTCAACACTGGCTGGTTAGGTCTTGTTAGATCGTTCGTCAATTCCTATGAATGGTTTTTGGCTCTTGAGGTCATTGAGTCCACTATTGGAGCTGGAGCTTTCTCATCTTGTTATATTTTGGGTAAGATAATAAAATAAAATTTTTTGGTAGTGATTTAAACCTAATAATAAAATAAAAACTAGTGTCATTTGATTGCAATATATGCTTAAAATATTTGAATAGGCGATTGAATCAAATGTGTAGTGGCGCTTTATTTTTTTTAAAATAAGTATAATTAAAAAAACTGAACAAAATTACTTGGAACTTTGCAATTTATCACATATGGATTTTAAAATGAAAATGATTATATTAATAATGAATAGACACTCCGTTGCTCAGTCCCTGCTTTCTCCGTCTCCACTTTCCGCCTTTTCCGAGGCATTGCGTGTTGAGTGGCGGAATTCAACGCCGCGCTTTGCCTAGTTTGCCAGAGCGAAGAAAATGGAAATAGAAAAATCCATCTTCCCCGACTGGGGATCGAATCCAGAAATCGTCGCGTTACAGGCAGACGTTGCGCCTCTGCGCCACGACGGTCCTCGGACGGAGTGTCTTAACACTAGGTTCCCATGGTCCTTGCAGTTCCCTCTGCCTACCCTGCCATGTGCGGGATAAAGCGTGAAGCCAAAGAAAAATAATGAATAGGTCATCGTGGCCGTATTTTAATGTCTCTAACATGGTGATAAGATGAACACGAAATATCTATTAATAAATTACTATTGTTATTTTAGTTACTGAATTGGTGGGCCCTAAATATCGTGTAATCGCAGGAGCGACTATATCCACTATGTTCGCACTAGGACAAGTCATTTTGGGTTTCATAGCTTGGGGAGTACAACCATGGAGAACCCTTACCCAAGTACTTTACGCACCACAGCTACTTGTCGTTTCATACTTCTGGATCCTGTCTGAATCAGTACGGTGGTTGATGAGCAAAGGCCGATACGAAGAATCTGAAGCAATATTGAAGAAAGTAGCGAAAACGAACAATAAACAACTATCTGATAAATCATTGCAACTTCTTAGAGATTCAGCTGAAGCTGAAAAATTAATTGAAAAGCCCAAAGAGCCGTGGTTAGTGATCTTAGTTTTGAGGTCCAAGTATATATTATTAAGATGCTGTATCGCACCCATTTGGTGGATCACAAATACTTTAGTTTACTATGGGATGTCAATTAACGCAGTAAACTTATCTGGTAACCAATATTTAAATTATGTATACGTGGCTGCCGTGGAAATTCCCGGATTTTGGACGGCCATTTTACTTTTGGACAGAATTGGAAGAAAACCCGTACTGATTGGTGGGTACTGGCTGTGCGCGGTGTGCCAGTTCGCCTTCGCGTTCTTGCCCGAAGGTAAGTGACAATTACTTCCAAGTTATATGAACTGATTTTTACCTACAGCTTGTGCTTTGTGAAAATAAATAAAGGTTTTATTTTGTATAAAAAACAGCGCTGGATGGAAAAACTGGATAATTAATTAACATAGAAATATTACTTTCACCACCTGGTTCAAAAAAATATACCGGTTCCCGGAGATTAGAGCGTTCAATCAAATAAACTCTTCAGCTGTACAATTTCACTTCAGATCCTATATCAATCATATTTTTATGAAGATATTTATTCACGAACAACACATTAGCAATATGCACTTCTTGCAGCGTGTATTGTATTATTCCTATAATGATCTATTCAATATATTCACTGAGTGTTTACATAATTTAGTAAAATGAACGGTAATATATAAATGATAGATGACCATCATAAAGTATTACAATTGTCTATTATCATTATTTGTTGTATACAAAATAAATTAAATGAAAGACGTAATATACACTTACCATCCATCCATCCATAGCTTCACGCTCTATCCCTAGCGGGGTAGTCAGAGAGAACGGAGCGCCAAACGCTGCGGTCCCTGCATACCTCTTTCGCCTCGTCCACTGTCATTAACCTCTTCATGCATGCTCTCCGGGGAGTCCTCATGCTTTTTACGTGACCTTCCTCCAGTATCTTCGATACTGTGTTTTCGAAAGTCAACCGAGGTCTCCCCTTACCTCTCTTACCACTCACTTTTCCATCATATATCTTACTTACACTTACACTTACTATAGTATATATTATATTTTAAACTGCTTTTTTATTATAACAAATATCACCTTTGCTTGCAATAACTCTTTACTGAAGAAAAGGCAAAAGTTACAGATGAAATAAGTCTTATCTTAGGTACTTTTATATATTATTCTTGTATTTTGACTTTCTAATTGGAGATATCTTGACAGATGTCATAACAAAATAAAATAAATTTTGTTCCTCTCCTTCCAGGCAACGAAGGTTTATCCCTAGCATTCTATCTAATCGGTAAATACGCCATCGCAACCGTAATGACATCCGTGTACGTGTACACGGCGGAGCTGTTCCCGACCAAGTACAGACACAGCTTGTTCGCGTTCTCCTCCATGTTGGGAAGACTCGGGTCTATCACAGCGCCTCTCACACCCGCTTTGGTCAGTATTGTGTTTATGACAATTTTTATTTTATAATTACTTCACTTGGATACTGTAAATGAAATGACTCATGTAAATGAAGAAGAAGACGTGGATGATCATTCGTTTCTATTTTGAGTTTAAGATTTATGATATTTTATGTTAAGTAAGTAACGTAATAATTAAATTTAAGCATTTTTTCACGTAACTGTTCAAAACTGACGATGGTATATATTTTCTGACTCATTCTGCACTTTGGGACTAGTAGAGATTAAACCAAAAAATATAACAACGTCTTAACATAATTGCAGTCAACAGTAAATAATAATATTAACTATTTAAAATCGATTCCAGGCTCTCGAAATATGGGAAGGTTTACCATCAGTCCTCTTCGGATCGTTCGCTTTCCTCTCCGGTCTTCTCATATTCACTACGCCGGAGACTCTTGGCACTAAGTTACCGAATACCATCGAAGAAGCGGAACAACTTAGCTCTTAGGAAAATAAATTTATTTTTATGTATGTTCTTTGTTTGCAATAAAATACTCTTATGTTATTAATATGTTATTGTGCCGTATTTATTTATAAATATATTATGTTGAAAGGAAATATAAGCATGTTGGAAAAAATCTTTTGTTATTTTATAGGGTAAAGACAAAAATTCGGAAAATTTTTATTCTACTTAGTTACTGACACCTTAAAAGTAAAAAAATCAGAAATACACCTAATCATAGAAAAAAGAGCATTTTACACAGTAATACATTTATTTACTTAAAAAATTTTAATGTTGGGAAAACCCAGAGAAATCAACACTGAAAGCTACAATTGTTATATATTGTAAATTATGTCGTTTTAAGGAAAATCTTTGAAATTATTAAAACACTATATTTTTGTCATAAGTGAATTAAAATTATAGAAACTTTGACAAATACCGTATTTAAAATATAATAAATCGTATCAAAAACTAGACGAAAGTGTATAAATATATTATTTAATGCCCTTAATAATAGTACGAGACTTGATACAACTGATCTAAGAGTTACAAAAAACCCTAAATTTTCAAGTACAGCGCCTTGTAAACAATATAGTACTACTTCTGGAATAGATAATGAAATAAATACCTAAATTTAGAAAAAATCATGTAATAAATAATGATTAATGATAATTTTTTGACGAATGACATTCTGAAGAGATTAGATTACTTGCCAATTATAAATTTCAACCTTTACCTATCTTGTACTGTGCACTTACGAAATTCAAATTGGTAACATTAACATAGTTTAATTTAACATAATTTTCTGAAATTTAAATTAAAAAAAGAAACGTTAATATGGTTAATGAAGAAAAAGTCGAAGAAGGCAAGAGTGAGCCAACAAGTATAGACTTAG